>JBBBDQ010001839.1:375000-472500 GCA_037127315.1 Ascarosepion bandense | reverse complement strand
TGCACAGACGAATATATATATATAACGTTATGCAATGTTATTGGTCTTGATCTGGCATTTCGGCTTCAGTTGCTTTCTCACTATCGTGGTATTGCCTCCCTGTGCCTTTTCTATAAATACTTTCAGGGTAATTGCTCGGCTGAACTCTTCGCTACGATACCTAGACTTTATAAATTTAAATGCCGTACTAGATGCGTTGAGGTTCAATGGACATGTTCAATGTTCAATGCAGGATGATTAGAGAGCCGAGTTTAAATTCCAGTTGAATTCCTTGCATTCACTTACTTGCAAATACCCTTGGGAAAAGTATTAATCCGTCTCTTCTACCTGCAACTATGAGTCAAATAACATGACAGATAGGGTTCTATAACCTTGGCTGACAACCAGTCTACCGTAGAAAAAATGGCACCCTACTGCGGGAAAATCTTCTGCTTAAGCGTGTATCACTTAAAATTATTAAATATCGAAAAATAGATAGCTCAATGAATATTATCCAGAACAATATGAAATATAGAAAAGAAAAATCAACACATAATTAAACGGTTATAAATCAAGAATTATATGTTAACCTATATATATATCCTTATAGCCTTAATCATGAGACAAACAATTAAATTCAGTCAGTCAGTTAAGTGCCATACGTGATACACGCTTGGGCGATCATGTCTCGAAAGAGACATGACTGACTGGGCAGAAGATTATCCCTCAGTAGGTTGCCATTGCTTTCTGCGGTAGACTGGTTGCCAGCCAAGACTATAGAACCCAATCTGTTCTGTTATTTAACCCATAACTGGAATGAAGAGACGGATTAATACTTTTCCCAAGGGTATTTGTGCGTAAGTGAAGGCAATGAATTCAACTGGAACTCGAACTCGGCTCCTCGATTTCTCTTTCCGAAACGATATCCAATGCACTATATATATATATATATATATATATATATATATATATATATATTCTAAATTTAATTAATTTATTTGATCTTTTGGGTCTGACGAGGCAGTTTGTGGTTTGCACAACCGCCGAAATACTGACTAACTAGGTTAGAAATGGATGTGCGATGTGGTGCAGTGGATATCGGCTCGGAACGCGATACTGGGGTAGCCGAGTTCGAATTCCAGTTGAATTCCCTGCATTCACTTACGCACAAATATCCTTGAGAAAAATGCTCCAAACTTAATGAAGACTAAGTTTTTTCCATCAAAATGTTTATGTTATTATTAAGAGTGAAGACAATGTATATTTTAATTAATTTTTAATGTTTTCTAACACATTCGAAATTTTGGTAAAAAATCTTGTTTTAATTTTCATAACCAAATTGCTATGAGAGTTTACAATGGAAAATGTAATGTCACATAACTTCTTTTTTCCAGTGAAAAACACATTCATTTGAAAATTCTTACAAAAGTCAAATAATTGTCAGATTTTAATGAAACTTTCAGGACTTATTCACAAACAATGAAATTATTTTTGACTTTAATATTTTTAAAAAATCTTCGTAAAATTATATATTTTTTTACACTTTACCCACACCCACGTAAATTCATGAAATTTCAAAGGCAAAATTGTTTTTATTAGTTAAACGCAGGAGTCATTGAGGAATATAAAGCATCTATTATTTTTCTTTAACCATTTGGCCCTTTTTCTGAAAATCTGCTCCCAAGAACAAAAAAAAAATGTAATAAAACTATGATAGTATTTAACTAGATAAGCTTTTAATTACTTTAATAAATAATAACAATTAATGACATCATAATCTGAAGAAAAAACATTTTTTGATTAATAATTAAATTTTAAAAGAATTGTTTTTCTTTTTTTTTAATTATAATTCATAAAGTTTCAAAAATATTTAAAATATTTTAAAGACTTGTAGGCGTGAGGTTATTATGTTATTAAATGAAAACTATATTTACTAATCACAAATTGAATCATCGAGTCATTGTATTTTTCAAATAATTATTTATTTTGTTGTGAATATGAAGATTTTTTGTATAGTAATTTTTGTATGTACATTAAGAGGTCATGTGTTTTACTGTTTCTTCCATTTACAGGAAAAAAATTGCGAATTCCAGTTGAATTCCTTGCATTCACTTTCGCACAAATACCCTTGGGAAAGGTATGAATCCATCTCTTCCTTCCAGTTATGGGTTAAATAATAGGACAGATTGGGTTCTATAGTCTTGGCTGGCAGCCAGTCTACAGCAGAAAGCAATGGCAACCTACTGCGGGATAATCTTCTGCCCAGTCAGTCATGTCTCGAAAGTGACATGATCACCCAAGCATGTTTCACCTATGGCACTTAACTTAACTGACTGAGATTAGAAACAAGGTCTTATTAATTTGCAGTTGACCTCTCTACATGTAGCCGTAAGTTTTATCTTAGCTGTTTCTTCTTTCACACTTTTCTCCTGTGGAACTTTCATCCGTCTCCATGAATTCCAGCCATCTTTGATTTTCAAAGAATTAATTTGTTATTTCCTATTTTCCAGATTACTCTTCTTTTGTTCTCGCTCCTTAATGTTTTTCTGTTTTCCTATTCTTTCATGCTCAGTAAACGCCTTGTGTCTTAGTGGCTTTACTGCCTTTCGTGGAGTGAATCCCAGAAGAATAAAGAAATCCCCTTTAATATAAAATCTTGTTAACTTACACCACTCAGTTGTAATTAAAGAAATTAGACAAAACACATTCTCATTATAAATAAACAATTAAATAAAGAAACTGGTTTCTTTTCCTCAGTCACCGATGACTTAAAGTTTGAGGTTATTTAAATTAAAATTCATCTTTTATATGTCGTGTCCCTTTAAAACCTGGTTATGGCTCTCCACAACTTCCATTTACACAAACTCATTAGGTACGTTGTTTTTGTCGTGTCAGCAAAATGGTGATTTTCTAAGTGTGTGGTACAAGGTTGAAAGCGTGGGGCACGAAGTGAGAATCGAAATCACTATTCAGTCGTAACTGATCTAGCGAGCCAAACTTGCTAAACATTACACCAAGTGCCTCATCGAGCCTTCAATATGTCCTGTGAGGGTTCGATTTTCTAAGCATTCTTGTGTGCCTTTCTAATGTTAAGCATAAGTGTCCTTTTTGTTTCTTTTTTTTTTTTTACTAAAACTTTCTCGCTTCTCACGTGTTCGGTCCATGGTATCCTCAGCATCCTTCTGTAGAAATGTATCCTCAGTGGTACCCTCAACTGTCCCAGAGGAGGATCGACATTGCTTAACAATTCTGTGTTCTTTTCATTGTTTTAACGAAACTTGTTTTTATATTTTTAAAATATTTTTTAGATTAGAGATTCATGGGTGTCATTTTGTCATATTGGACATTTGATACTTTTTTAATATATATTTTGGAAATCTGTTTTACCGTCATAAAATTCTGAACAGTACACTTTTTGTTGATAGAATCAAACGCGGATAAGTGAAACGAGTGTTGGTAATTCCACTGATAGCGGGGTCCTACTGTAGATATAATTTCTCTCTTAAACACACACACACACACACACATATATATATGTCACAAAATTAAAGAAACATATATATATATTGTCATCCGCAGACATCTGTTTCGCTGTGTGACAGCTCATCAGTACGGTTAGAGTCCGATTGCTACACAACCCAGGCTCGAAACCCAACCGATTTGGCGTCAGTCGGCGACACTACTGGGCCACGGGGCGTTCGGTGGAAGAAGGCAGTCTTTTTAGCGCATATCATATTACGCTCCCAATAGCTAGAGTGCTCAAATTCATTTTTACTGAATGAGCGATATAGTCATCCGCAGACAGCTCTGTTTTACTGTATCACAGCTCATCAGTCCGATAGAGATGTCCGATTGATTTTACCCAGGATTGAAACCTGGCCGAATTGGCGTTAGTCGGCGATTCTACCGATGAACTATAGGCGCTCGGTAGAAGGGGGCATATTTTAGTGTGTGATATACCATGTAAACATACGCCAGTAGTTAGAGTATTCTAATTCATTGCTGAATGAACGATGCGTAAATGCCAGAGTAGCTACTGTTTTTTCAAAGTCTACCATTCTTCCAGAATGCTCAGTCAGGGTGTGAGAGCGTAAAATGGTTCTTTACTTTTGTGACATTTCCGGTAGGATCGCTACTTCAATGCTAAGCTGTACACTCCTCTACCCTTCACCAATATTTCTTCTCTCTGCTAGCCTATATTTTTTTGAATATTCTTGATTTTTTGAGTCTGACGAGGTAGTGTGTGGTTTACATAACTGTCGAAATAAATTCTGGACTTATAACTGTTTAAGTGAAACGAGTGTTGGCAATTCCACTGATAGCGGTGTCCTACTGTAGATATAATTTCTCTTATACACACACACATACACACACATACACACACACACACACACACACACACACACACACACACACACATATATATATATATATATATATATATATATATATATGTATGTCTCTTGAATTTTGTGACACACACACACACACATACACACACACACATATATATCGGGTTTCAATCCTGGGTTAAAACCAATCGGCGTCTAGCCGTACTGATGAGCTGTGCTGCAGCAAAAAAGACCTGTCTGCGGATGGTTATTTACGTTCTCACACCCTGATTGAGCACTCTGGAAGAACGGTAGACTTTGAAAAACATTACCTACTCTGGCATCTGCGCATCGCTCATTCAGTAAAATGAATTAGACCACTCTGGCTATTGGGCGTGTATAATGATAATATACATGCTAAAAAATCTGCCTTCTTCTACCGAGCGCCCATAGCCCAGAGGTAGAATCGCCGACTGACGCCACTTCGGTCGGGTTTCAATCCTGGGTTAAAAGCAATCGGCGTCTAACCGTACAGATGAGCTGTGATACAGCGAAACAGACCTGTCTGCAGTTGACTATATATATATATATATATATATATATATATATATATATATGTATGTGTGTGTGTGTGTGTGTGTGTTGAGTTTTCTTTTCTATATTTCATATTGCTCTGGATAATATCCATTGAGCTCTCTAATCTTTTTCTTTAGTAATTTATATTATTTAGATAATTTTTTAGGATTATCCTCTCCGTTTTTAAGGATTTGTCATTCTCTCACTCTCGCTATATATATATATATATATATATATATATATATATATATAAATTGAGATAAAACTTAGAGGGGAAATATCCATTTTCAACATGTCATTTTAAGACATGCATTCTCAACTACATTTAAATAAAGAATTAGAAAAATTCTAATCCCAGAGGTTTGCTCTAATAAAGGAACTGTTTGGGGGATACTGGTTTTTATAGGGTAAAGCTAGCATAATTTTAGTAGTAATTTCTTCTTTGGTTGTGGGAAGTATGTGGCTTGACGCTTGAGTTAGTAGTGGAAATTAGTGGATACTGCTTAGCCAAATCTTTTAATAACATTATTATGACTAATTGGAAGAATAGGATGATTATTGCAAGTTATGCTTTTTTCTGTGACGACACATACTAATGATCTCCATCCCTTTATTTACAAGTATATTCTGGTATTGAAATTTCAAAATTTTATTTTTTTTGTATTGGTTTTTATATGGTTAAGCTAGCGGAATTTTAGTAGCAATTTCTTCTTTGGTAGTGGGAGGTATGTGGCTTGACCCTTGCGTTAGAAGTGGTAGGTAACTGGTTAGCCAAAATTATTTTTAACAAACCTTATTCTGACTAATTGGGAGAATAGGATAATTTTTGCAATTTATACTTATTTCTATGACAACACATACTAATGATCTCCCTCCGTTTATTTAGACGCATATTCTGGTATTGAAATTTGAAAATTTTAATTTTTTCTGTCAAACATAGATTACATCAGTCTCTTAAGCTATTAGGGGGTCCTAGCTTTGCCTATCAGTTTCCATTTTATCCTTGGATTTAAGTTACTTTCTTTTAATTCCCAGTATTTTCGGGAAAGAGTTGTTTGATATCTTAAACTAGGGTTGACGAAGGAGTGCCTGTGTGTATAAAGCCGTTGCTTCTAAATAAACCGCCGAAATTCCGATATAAACATTACATTTCTCCTTATTTTCCCTAGGGTAGATGGTGGCCTGATAGATTACATTTGCAGATTTTCATTTACCCTCAATTGGACAGTTATCTCTAGATCTACAATTACAGTGGGTATAACCCTGTTTTCTGTATTGGATTCATTACACTTCTTCAAGATTTGGTTATTGTGGGAGCTAATACTGTTATACATACAATAACTAATTTTGATAGTTTTCCTATTGAATATTTTACTTAGGGGGTTATCTCCATGAAAATGTTTACTTATTAATTTAAGAAAGATCTTACCAAAGTTAATAGTTGGTAGTCTACAGAACGATGTTCCGACTCCAACAGCTTCTTTTCTCGCGCTTCCCGCCTGTGGAACTCCCTTCCACAAGTCTGCTTTCTCGACAGCTACAATCTCCAGGTGTTTAAATGTAGGGTCAATAGACACCTCCTATCACACTAACTCCCAATTATTCTCAGAACACTCTCATCTACCCAACCCTCATTCTCGGTATCCTTACCCGCCTATCACCCACCCTCTGACATTTCCTATATTTAACCATTCTCGGTATCCCTACCCGCCTATCACCCACCCGCTGACATTTCCTATATTTAATCATCCTTTCTCCACTCTATGTAGCCCCCTGCGCGGTAGTGGCAGTGACATGCCTTGCTCGGGGTGAAACGCTTATAAAAATATATATATATATAATTTTCCTTTTCCTATGTTTACCTTTAGCCTTTAGTGATTCCGGATTACTAGTGGGTGTTAAATAAGTTAATTTATCTTTATATCCGCTACTCTGGAGGGCGATATCATATAGTTTTTTTGTTATTCCTAAAGATTCTAAGGCTAGAGGATAATCGGTTAATTCCAATATTAACCGTCCTCGGTATTTGCTTTATAATGGCGTTATGGTGGTTGGAATTAATATTGATATAGCCAGGGATTTTATTGTCCTTATGGTACGGTTTAAAGGAATTATTATTGAGGTTGAGGGTAATGTCTAAGTAATTCATTATCTTTAAGTTGGAAGCAATTTCTATTTTGAATCCTAGCATACTGAAGGTCTTAATGATTTTCTTCTGGATTTTCATAATCAATGGGCCATTACTATTCGGGATGAACATAAGTCCATCCTCGGTATAATCGTTTAATTAAATTTGTTTTTTAATTAAAAATACATTGCGACACGGAAATCTCTGAGAATTGACCTTGTCATCAGGCAGTGTTAGATCATGACCGTGAAAATGATTTTCATTTAAATATAAGAAACAATACGTTTGTTATTTATGGATATGGGAAGACAGAAAAATTTATGTGTGTGTTCAATTTAATTAATCAGAATTGAGATTGACTTTAATTTTGAAAAAAAAATTATATTTTTCGGGAATACCAAATATTTTATTTTTTCAATCTTAACAGCCAGAGTGTCAACCTAATTTTTAAAACCCCTGTCTAGACCCTATTTTCGTTGATATATCCGTTACTGTTACAAACTTTTTCTTTCAACTTTCTCCATATCCCAACATTTTCTAAAACAAAAAAGAAAAAAATAGAAAAGAAATGAAGAAAAAAAAAAGAAAGAAAACATTTTGTATTTTAGATCTAACTTAAAGGGACGTTTGAGTAAATATACTATTTTTATTTCGATTCAGAATGCATTTTATTCTAATTTTTCAAAACTTTTAATTTATAATCCAAGCATACAACACCTGGTATTGCTAAGAGGTCAACCATGTAAGTACTGACGAAACGCAACGTTGCTTAACTTTGGTAATCATATGAGAGCCGGGAACAGGAGTAGCGGTTTATACCTTGTTTTCTGTTTAGGACTGGGTTTTCCGGTTCCTTCTCCCAAAGTCTTCAATTTTTTCAGCACCCCCGCCAACTTGGGTTTCAGGCGTATTATCGCTTTGCTTGGGGTGAAATGATAAAAAAAATAGCCGTTAGGTTAGGGTAATATGTGTACTGCAGCTGTGGCATGGCAAGATAACCTAACAGAGCCCATCCTAAAACAAGAGAGCCCAGTCTTCGCTATTGTTGACGGGGATTTTGAATTTAGAATTTTTACTCATTCTTGACTGGCTCTCCAAGTGAGGCGGTTAAGACAATTCTGCTTTATCATTTACAGTGTTTTCTTTCTCCTAGATTAGTTCCCCTACCCAAGTTAAGAGCCAGAAGTTTTACGGGGAGCCTTGATTTCATAGCTTTCCATCTCCTAGATTGGCAGCCATCCAAGGCAAGAAATAGTTAAAAACCCTCAGAAATAACGTCTAATTTTTCCTTCTCCTGGGTTGGTTCTCAAGCCAATGATAATAATCATTGTCTGCTTTATTAATTACAAGTTTTCGCATGCAATGTTTTTCTTCTGTGACGAAAATTACAAAATACAAGTCTTAAACCTTAAACAAAAAAAAGGGATAAACCTCTACGCCTGTTCCCGGTTTTCGTATGATTACCGAAGTTTAGCAACGTTGAGCTTTGCCTTTTCTGTTTATTGAATGCACAGGTAGGGATAGGGAATATGGCCACATGACTCCCCCACCCCAAGGGAATTACTCAAGTTAACAAAACAGACAAGGTCATGAAATGTAAGAAAATGACCTTCAGTGTCACTACTTTACCGATCAGGGCTATTGCGGCTGTACATGTACAGCAGCAATAGCTATAGTGACTGCGTCTAAAGCAAGATATCTTGGCGGAGATCTTTTTCTCTTAAAGCTGATTTTGAATTCTGAGAACAAGGCTGAAGAGTACTGTTAGCCTTTATAATTGAAAAACGTTTCATTTAAGGTTTTTCCGTGAAGTTTGATTTAAGATTTTTTCTACGAAAACAAAACAAAAAAAATGCCGAAAACATTCTCACCACTGTAAAATTTTTCCTAGTAGCTCTTCTGTAAATACTTTCATGGTAATTGTTTGGATGAGCTTTTCGCCTACCTAGACTTTTTGAATTCAAGCACAGTACTAGACTGGTAGAATATGTGTTGTGGTGCAGTGGATATCGACTCGGAACGACAAATCGGGGGTGTCGAGTTCGAATTCCAATTGAATTCATTGCATTCCTTTACGTACAAATACCCTTAAGATAGGTATTAATCCTCCAGTTATGGGTTAAATAATAGGACAGACTGGGTTCTACAGCCTTGGCTGGCAACCCGTCTACCGCAGAATGCAATGGCAACCTACTGCGGCATATTCTTCTGTCCAGTCAGTCATGTCTCTTTCGAGACATGATCGCCCAAGCGTGTATCACGTATGGCACTTAACTGACTGAATATAATTTTTTAAATCATGATTAAAGCTTCTATTGGTCATAAAGTGGGGGATCGGTTTTCTATTGTCATGAAGTAATAAACTGACCCCCCTCTAATTACTACGTAATAATATAATGCATCTCTTTTCACTCCAGTTATTGGTTAAATAACAGTACAGCTTGGGTTCTATATATAGCCTTGGATGGCAACCAGTCTACCGCAGAAAGCAATGGCAACCTACTGCGAGATAATCTTCTGTCCAGTCAGTCATGTCTCTTTCGAGACATGATCGCCCAAGCGTGTATCACGTATGGCAATTAACTGACTGACTAGACTTGTAAGATGTGTGTTGTGGTGCAGTGCATATCAGTTCGGAACCAGAAATCGGAGAGCCGAGTTCGAATTCCAGCTGAACTCGCTGCATTCACTCACGCGCAAATACCATTGGGAAAGGTATTAATCCGTCGCTTCTCTCCAGCCATCTTTTAAATAATAGGGCAAACTGGGATGTATAACTTTGATCGGCAACCAGTCTACTGCAGAAAGCAATGACAACCTACTGCGGGAAAATGTTCTGCCCAGTCAGTCATGCCTCTTATGAGACATTATCTCCCAAGCGTGTATCACGTATGGCACTTAACTGGCGACAAGGTATAATTGATAAAGAGTTGAGTTAGCTAGATGTAACCGTAAGTTCTATGCTAACAGTTTCTTTTCTCACACTTCTCTCTGTGGAACTTCCTTTTTGGCTCCATGCTTTCCAGTTATCTTTAATCTGCAAAAAAAAAAAAAAAAAAAGAAAAAAAAAAGAAAAATGCAATAATCAATCGCTATATAAGCTCTTCCTGATTACTATTTATCCACGCTTCTCTGTAATGTCTCTGTTTTCTAATTCTTCCACACCCAGTCTCACCCCTTGTGTTTCAGTGGTCAGTCAGTTAATTGCCATACGTAATACACACTTGAGCGATTATGTCGCGAAAGAGACATGACTGACTGGGCAGAACTTTTATTTCTATAAATACTTTCACGGCTTCTGCTCCGATGAACTTAGATCACTAGTGCCCCCTAAATACAAATTTGAACGAGATACTAGATTAGTAACTAGATCCCACCCTTTTACAGTGAAACCGATAAAATGCAGCCGTAACTTCTACTCCAACAGTTTCTTTCCTCGCACTTCCCGACTGTGGAAATTCTCTTCCAAACGATTGCTTCCCCGACGGCTACAATCTCCAGGAGTTTAAATGTAAGGTCAATAGACAGCTCCTAACACACTAACCTGCTCCCATTCTACCAAGCACTCTTCCCATCTGCCCAACCCTCATCCTCGCTATCCTTACTCATCTGTCACCTTCCTCCTGACATTCCCTATGTCTAACCACTCCTTCTTTTTATCTTCCCCTATGTAGCCCCATGCGCAATAGTGGCAGTGGAATGCCTTGCTTGGGGTGAGAGGATTAAAAAAAAAAGAATATTTTCCTGTAGTAGGTTGTCATTACATTTTGCGGTAGACTGGTTGTCAACCAAGGTTATATACCCCAATCTGTCCTGTTATTTAATCCATAACAGGAGAGAAGAGACGGATTAATACTTTTCCCAAGGGTATTTGCGCATAAGTGAATGCAAGGAATTCAAACTTCCAAGCCGATTAGTGGCCAGTGAGTTAAGAGCCATACGTGAAACACGTTTGGGCGATCATGTCTCGAAAGATACATGACTGACTGAGCAGAAGATTATCCAGCAGTAGGTTGCCATTGCTTTCTGCGGTAGACTGGTTGCCAGCCCCAGTCTACAGAACCCAATCTGTCCTGTTATTTAATCCATAACTGGAAGGAAGAGACGGATTAATAGCTTTCCCAAGGGTATTTGCGCGTAAGTGAATGCAATGAATTCAACTGGAATTCGAACTCCAGTTGAATTCATTGCATTAGTGGTATTAGTACTAAATATAAAATAGTGGTGTTATTAGTACTAAATATGAATTAATGATATTTGTACTAAATATAGTGCAAAAATAAACAGAATATTAAAATAGAATATCTTATCTTTTCACTACAAACATTATTTTTGTGGATAAATGTGTTTGAATAGACGTCATGTTTATTTTAAAGTTTATCTACAGAAGGATGATGCCGATATCATGGATCGTGCAAGTGAGCATTGATGAGATTTTAGAAAGGATGGAGACGAAAAGGAAATTAGTACTGAGCATCAGATAGTGACAACTAAACTTCCTGGGACATGCAATGAGGAAGGAGGGCTCGGAGAAGTTGTTACTAACAGGCCAGATAGAGAGAAAAAGAGACAGAGGAAAGCAGCGGGTAACACATTTGAAGGACCTGATCAGGTGGATGACGGAACGAGGGTTTCGTGGTGTAACAGGAGAAGGTGTGCTAAGAACCACCAGGGATAGGGAGACGTGGAAAGCCATGATCGCCTACGTCCTGGAAGGACAGGGCACATAGAAGAAGAAGATATATGCTGTTTATAAGAAATTATAATGTGGATATAAAGTGGTGGATCAAATTTATATTATAATCAATATATAAAATGATCCCTCATTTTGTGGCCATGCCAGTTTCTATACATTTATATTCTAGATTTGTGGGCTCGAGCTAGTGGATGGCAGAGCGGGGTTTGGGTGGTGTAACAGGAGAAGGCGTGCTAAAAACCACCAGGGACAGGGAGACGTGGAAAGCCATGATCGCCTACGTCCTTCAGGACAAGGCACATAAAAGAAATTATGTCTGCCGGCTATAAAATACTGCCTTGAGGTGAACTCTATTAAAAGACAAAAAAATGATACACTACTTATATGTCCTGAAGACTTTGGTCCTTGTCAGGAAGCTGAGGGACTCAGGATATGAAATTCCAGCGAACACGCCATAGTCTCCTGATGTCAAGATAGATGTCTATTATCTTTTCTTCCAGATTTTTATCGGGGGTAAGATTTTAGAATGAAGAAGCATTTATTTTGGTGTTAAAAGATTCTTAAAACCTTTTAAATTAGACGTTTTACCACCTGTTTTCAAATCTCTCCTCTTACAGTTACCAAACAACAGATTTTAAAACGGGCGCTTATATTAATCTATAAATTTTAATTCTTTAATTCTTTTATGGGATTAAACACCGAAGTTAAGCAGAGTCGAATTCTACTATTACTTAAATGAAGATCCGCTTGGAAACCACAGGGAACAAGCGAAAATCGAGTAAAGAAAAACAAAACAAAAACTAAAACAAAAAAACAAAAAACAAAAAACAACCGGTTGGTCATGGGGTTTGTAATTTCTTTCAGTAAAATTTTTGAAATTTCTGGAGTAGTCAGGCAGTTAAGTGCCATACGTGATAGAGGCTTGGGCGATCATGTCTCGATAGAGGCATGACTAACTGGGCTGAAGATTATCCCGCAGTAGGTTGCCATTGCTTTCTGCGGTAGACTGGTTGCTGACCAAGGCTATAGAATCCAATCTGTCCTATTATTTAACCCATGACTGGAAAGGGAACAGACGGATTAATACATTTCCCAAGGGTATTTGTGCGTAAAGGAATGCAAGGAATTCAACTGGAATTCGAACTCGGCTCCCGATTTGTCGTTCCGAGTCGATATCCACTGCACCACAACGCACATCCTTCTAGAGTAGATAATGAGTAAAAATGGCTTGGAAATCTTTATACTCACATATTTGATACTCACAAGAGTAAAGGCAAGAGGGACAGAGGAAAACAATGTATAACCTATTTAGCGAGTTTAGGTAAATGAATGGCTGAAAATTTTTAAAAGAGATAATAAAAAAAGAAAATTTGTTAAAAGCTACAAATGAAAAGAAATTGTGGAGATCCATGATGGCCAACATTCTGAAAGGATATGCTTATAGGAGAAGAAAAGTGAGCTTAAGTAAATGGATGGCAGAACAAGGCTTAGGAGAGATAACAAAAAGACAAAATTTATTAAGAGCTACAAAGGACAGGAAATTGTGGAGAGCTATAATTGCCTATGTCCTTAAGAGACTCGGCACATAGATGAAGAAGAATGAGCTTGAGTAAATGGATGGCAGAACAAGGTTTAGGAGAGATAAGAAAAAGACAAAATTTATTAAGAGTTATAAAGGACAGGAAATTGTGGAGAGCCATAATTGCCTATGTCCTTAAGAGACACGGCACATAGATGAAGAAGAATGAGCTTGAGTAAATGGACGGCAGTGCAAGATTTAGGAGAGATAACAAAAAGACAAAATTTATTAAGAGCTACAAAGGACAGGAAATTGTGGAGAGCCATAATTGCCTATGTCCTTAAGAGACATGGCACATAGATGAAGAAGAATGAGCTTGAGTAAATGGATGGCAGAACAAGGCTTAGGAGAGATAACAAAAAGACAAAATTTATTAAGAGCTACAAAGGACAGGAAATTGTGGAGAGCCATAATTGCCTATGTCCTTAAGAGACATGGCACATAGATGAAGAAGAATGAGCTTGAGTAAATGGATGGCAGAACAAGGTTTAGGAGAGATAACAAAAAGACAAAATTTATTAAGAGCTACAAAGGACAGGAAATTGTGGAGAGCCATAATTGCCTATGTCCTTAAGAGACACGGCACATAGATGAAGAAGAATGAACTTGAGTAAATGGATGACAGAACAAGGTTTAGGAGAGATAACAAAAAGACAAAATTTATTAAGAGCTACAAAGAACAGGAAAATGCTCCTCATAACCTCCCAATCAGAGGCCTTGCTGCCGGATGCAGTTTACCGTCATACCCAGGATCCTTGAAGAAGAGACTTGTAGCAGCAGAAATATGGTTCTGGAGAAGGATGCTAAAGATACGATGGACCGAATATGTGAGTAACTACGAAGTTCTACAGACAATAGCCACAAAAAGAAGACTTATACATCCTCAAAAGAGAGTTGAAACATCCGAGACATATAAAAGGGAAAGACGGTTCCGAAAATTTGATACTCACAGGAAAGACAAACGAAAACATGGTACAGCATAGCTGGCGAGCTTGGAATGGATGACGGAGCAGAGTTTGGGAGATATGACAAAACTACAACATTTACTGAAGGTACAAATACAGGAGATTGTGGAGAGCCATTATTGTCTACGTTCCTGGAAGGGATACGACACATAGAAGGAAGGATGAAGCTAAAGTAGCAATATCGCATTTTGTTGAGAGCCGTGGTTCCATACACTATAAGACGAACTAGAGTGAAGGAATCAATTGTGGAGAATGCTAAGAATTAAATTCTTGTTTTTTTACTGTAATCCTGGAACTAGAACTCCTGTCAGGATTTATCATTAGCGACCACAATCTGAACAGTATATGATATGCAAATGATACAGTGCTGATATCAGACACGGAACGAAAACATCAGTCAATCAATGACATACGTGATACACGCTCGAGTGATCATGTCTCGAAAGACTAACAGGGCAAAAGAAGTTGTAATAAGTGGGGGATCAGTTTATTACTTCATAACAATAAAAAACAGATCCCCCACTTTAGATTCAACAGAAGCTTTTATTGTATTCATTTTCAATTATATTAATTAATTTGTACTAATTCTAGGGGGACCAGTTTATTACTTCATAACAATAAAAAACAGATCCCCCACTTTAGGTTCAACAGATGTATTCATTTCTGATGATATTAATTTGTACTAATTCTCGTGGGACCAGTTTATTACTTCATAACATAAAAAACATATCCCCCACTTTAGGTTCAACAGAAGCTTTTATTGTATTCATTTCCGGTTATATTAATTTGTACTAATTCTAGCGGGGACCAGTCTATTGGTTCCTAACAGTAGAAAACAGACCCCCCACTTTATACCCAGTTCACGCTCTATGTTTCCAAGTATTCAGTCAGTCAGTCAGTTGCTATACGTGATACACACTTGGGCGATCATGTCTAGAAAGATATATGTCTGACTGGGCAGAAGATTTTCTAGCAGCAGGTTGCCATTACTTTCTGCAGTAGATTGGTTGTCGTCAACAAAGGCTATAGAACCCAATATGTCCTTCTATTTAACCTGTAGCTAGAGGAAGAAGGATTCATACCTTTCTCAAGGGTACTTAAAGGTAAGTGAATGCAACGGATTCAACTAGAATTCGATCTCGGCTCTCCGATTTCTCATTCTGAGCCGATGTCCCATAAATGAATAAAGTCAATCGTCAATGGGTGGGCCATACAATGGAAACATACAAGAAAACTGAATGCATTATCAATAATAAAAAAGGAAAAAAAAAGGAGCCCAAAATGCCAATGATAAGCCGGGGATATAAAAAATCAATCAGGTACAGAAATTTAAATACATGGGATGTGTTCTAACAGAGGACGGAAAGTGCGACACTGAGATCCGAAGGCGTATTTGCATGGCCAATGATGGGTTGTTCCAAAAGTTGAGTAAAGTATTGAGAGAAAAGAAAATTTCATTGGAAACAAAGAAGAGAGGATGACAATGTCTGTCCTTCAATATTACATCGAATGCTGGACAATCTCATCAAAAATAAGGGACAGACTGGTCGCAACTGGAAATGTTGTTCTACAGAAAGATGCTGAGGATACTATGGACAGAGCATATAAGCAACGACGAGGTTTTGGAGAGGAGAGAAACAAGTCAGTCAGGCAGTTAAGGACCATACGTGATACGCGCTTAGGCGATCATGTCTCGAAAGATACATGACTGACTGGGCAGAAGATTATGCCACAGTAGATGGCCATTACTTTCTGCGGTAGACTGGTTGCCATCCAAGGCTATAGAACCCAATCTGTCCTGTTATTTAACCCATAACTAGAAGGAAGAGACGGATTAATAGCTTTCCCAAGGGTATTTGCGCGTAAGTGAATGCAAGAAATTCAACTAGAATTCGAACTCAGTTCTCCGATTTCTCGTTCCGAGCTGATATCTACTGCACCACAACGCACATCTTTATGGAAATAAAAAGGAAACTGATACTTAACATGAGGAAGAGACAGCTGAAGTTTCTGGGACACGTAATGAGGAAGAAGAGCTTGGAGAATTTGATACTCACGGGGCAGATGGAGGAAAGAAGAGGCAGGAGAAATCAGCGTATGACATACTTGGTGGACTTGAGTCGATGGATGGCGGAGCAGGGTTTGGGAAGATTAACAGGAGAAAAGTTGTTAAGGGAAGAGGGAGATGTGAAGAGCTATGATCGCCTACATCCTGAAGGAACACAGTACTCAGAATAAGATTTCTGATATTGGACTGACATCAGAGATGAAAGATTTGCTTTCGAAGATTTTTTCAGTCCCGAATAGAGTTTTATACAGACAAGAAATTTTCATGAAAAACCCAGTGAAAAAAGATCAGAGAACAAACTGATTAAAATTACTTTATTTTCCAATTTCATAATCGGTTATATATTTTTTTTAAAAATTTTTCTTAAAGAATTTCAGCAATGTCAATAAATTTGTTAATCTGCAAAATCTTTTCATTTCAATTGCTTTAAGAAAATTATTCACAATCATTGTTCTGTTCAATATCCTTAGATTTTAAGAAATCACAAACAAGAATCATTAAAAAATACAAACTTAGACCCTACAGAAAGCAAAAATGAATCATATGTAATACTAGCTGTACCCGGCCATGTACACTGGCTCAGTTTGGTTAAATTGAAAAAATTATTTACTAAACCAACGAAATAAATTGGTTAACGATAATAATTCGTTGAAAAACAAATGAATAGAAATGTTCTTTTTAAAAAGGGAAGGGATTTCTATTGTTTACCCCGCCAAAATAGAAATAATAATAAAAAAAGAGCTTAGGTTAAAAAAAATAAAACAAAAAATTCATTTACTAAAACAACGAAATGGGAATTGTGCACTAAATTTGAGAAATGTGTATAATTATTTATATAGATCTTGTGTGTATAAGTTTCGTATTTGCTCACAGAAATTCTAGAATATATAATTCGTTTACCTTAAATGTGGAGTTTTCCTATATTTTCTATGAAATAACAAAGTCGTCTGTAAAGGCGTCCATAATGAAAATGAAAGTTTTTTGCTTCGGCTCTCATCGACTCTAATTGAGTTTGCAAAATGTATTTCTTTTAATATTGTAATATTTTTTTCTATTAGGTATATAAAAACACGCTCGAATTCGATTAAAATGCTATAGTAAAATTTCAAAACTATTAATGCAGCCGTTTTCTAGATTAGCGGACAAGTACATTTTTATTTATATAGATTAATTAATTACCAAAATTATATATATATATATATATATATATATATATATATATATATGGAGTGTATCGAGGCAGCAGATAATTTTATAAACATATACTGTTAAATATAAGAGACAGTGAATATCTATTATGTTTAATCATGAGCCGTTCTAAACATGGTATTTTGGCTTTGATATATATACGTTAGAGTTGTTTATTATTATCATTCTTTCATTCTCATTATTATTATTATTATTATTATTATTATTATTATTAATTTTATATTTTATTTAGTAATCTATTATTTCATTGAAAGATTCTAACCTTTAATATTATTATGATAATTTATATGGTTCTTATTTATATATTATTACTTAACTATTATAATAATTTTAATGCATAGTTATTTCTATTTCATTGAAAGATACTAACCGTTAACGTTATTTAGTAATTTATTATTTCATTAAAAGATTCAAACTGTTAACATTATTTTCACTAGAATTTAAACAGAAATATATTTCGTTTATGATTCATAAATGATTCTCACGTTACTTAAAATGAAAATCGTTCCATCATTTGATTTCTCTCAACGCATACATTCATAACTGTTTCCTCTTATTTGATTTAAAAAGAACGCGTTGGCACACAATTAAATAAACACAAGTTTTATTTTCTACATTTAATATTCATCCGTTGCTTTATCACACGTGACATGTATCTGACCTTTGAAACTATACCTCATTCAAAAATATATATATATATATAAGTTTTTTTTATCCGACATTACTAGAAACGTTATTTTTTAGTGAGTACACGAGTTTGAGATGTTAACGTTCTTTTTTTTATTTGATTAAACAGTGAAAATAAAGACAACCGAAATTAAGAATCCGACTAAAGACAAATTGTGCTAACCTTGCCCTGTCAGGTTGGTTTCCGTGACTAAACTGTTAGAGGCACACTTTGATTAAAAAAAAGTGTTTTTCTTGATTCAAAATAAAAAGGACGTAGTTTCGATTTTTGTCAGAGACAGGGTTTTTCTCAAACATGTGTACCCACAAAAAATAACGTTTATAATAATTACACACACACACACACACAAACATATATATATATATATATAGGGTATCCATTAAATCAATGTGCATTTTAAAAATGTATAACTTTATTTGTATTTATGATAGAAATAATTTGTAAAAAAATGAGCTTGAACAATTAACCTTGAAAGATAAGACAGTGTTTCAACAAGATGAAGCTGCTTGTCACTTTGCTCTGCGTGTTAGTTTCTAAATCAGAAATTTCTTAACTGATGGATCAGAAGGAAGGGGTGGACCATTTTATTGGCCTCCACGTTCGCCAGATTTTTTTTTATGGGGACATGTGAAAACAATTGTGTATGCAACCAAACCTAGTTTATTAGAAGATTTGAAAGCTAAAATAACTAATGTGATTTCAGGCATTACTGTAAATCAGTTGGCAAATGTTTTCCGTGAGCTGCAAAATCGTATTACCCTTTGTATTGCTAATGATGGAGGACATGTGGAAACTTAAATAAAATTTCAATAAAACCTTAAAAAATATAGATTTACTTCTTTCTAATTCTTTTACAAATTATTGTATCGCAAATACAAATAAAGTTATACATTTTTAGAGTGCACACGAACTTATGAACACCCTGTATATAATACCAAATCCCAGAAAAATATAAAAACCTTCACAGTATTTGACATTAAAATATTCTGTATTTAGTTTTACAATCTGAACCGTTCGGATTAAGAAAAAAGTCAGATTTCTAAATCGATCTGGTTGTCGAGGATGGGAGGGGTTTTTTAAGCAAATCACCCTTTCGTTTGTCAAAGTGACCCGTGTTGGGAAAAATTTTAGAAGATTTAAAAATACCTTTCCCATTTCATAATTTTTCTTCACATGAAATAAGCAGTTTTGTTTAAAGATTCCCAAAATTTAACTCCACTTGCCATGGATCTATCTTTACGAGCGTCAGTTCAGACTAAAAACGCGGCCTTTCTGGTGATGAATTACTTTCAACGTTTATAACACTGCTATTTTATTGCCTTTTATGTCAAATGTTCAAACTTATCCTTTTCGTATTCCACTGGTAAGGAAGAATTTCTACTCAGCCAATTTTTCCCTCGAACTGTGAAACGGGCTCCTGAGACGATGCTTCCTCAATTACTACGTTCTTAATCTTTTTCAAGCCTAGGTCAACCATTATCTATCCTCATAATCTGCACTTTTTGTTTTCTCCCTTTCAGCCTTTTGGCATTAAATGAAACACAACGAATTGATATGCCGTTAAATAAATCAAATCATTAAAACCTCCTACCTCGGGTGGCTCTTAGGCCTAGTGTTGGTTGTACCATAGGAAAAAAAAAACACAAATGCAAGTCATTACTAGCAGTATAGCCCGGCATTGCTCGGGTGTAATGAAAGCTTTAAAACTAATCCATGGTCCTGGAGCTCAGACTCTTTGGACGTTGGCACGAAAGACTATAAAGCAATAGTTGTTTCCAGTTAAAGTGAAAACCGTAGACTGAAAGAAAAATGAATGGATGTAAGTCAAATTTTGATTTCCTGGTATCGATATCAAATAAGTTTTTTCATCGTAAACTGAATTTTGAAGGCTAAATAAGTCCTCTGAGTAAATGGTATCATGGGTGAGACTAAGAACTACATTTATACCTACTTAGAGCCAAACCCTAAGCAAAAACTAAAATAAAAGGGCTGAAAAAAATACAGACATACAGGCAGATAAAGAGACACACACACAAACATCTTTCCTTATATATATATATATATATTAATTCAGATACTTTATTCCAAGCGAAAAAAGCAGGAAGGTAAATTCCAAAAACCCGATCCTAATTAATATTAAAAAATGATACAGGAAGAGAGCTCCATTTAATAAAATATTACAGAGCAAATATAAATTAAAATAGGATTAATTCAATGATGTTAAATGACCATTTGGATATGAAAATCCCCACGGGGGATAACACATCACCTCAGCAACCGGAAAAAAAAAAGGATTTTTCGGTTGCTGAGGTGATGTGTTATCCCCCGTGGGGATTTTCATATCGAAATGGTCATTCAACATCATTGAATTAATCCTTTTTTAATTTTTATATATATATATATATATATATATATATTATCGATTTTCAGCATTATTGTAAGAACTGCAACCTTGAAACTTCTGAATATCGTTTCTTGTGTCTTTGTATATAAGTGTATCAAATTTGATTAAAATCGGACCTACTCCTATAACCCGATTTTTTCGATATTTATCGGGGGTATCTCGACACAAAACCTAGCTAAGAACACTCGCAAACGCTTATAGTACAATTGTGTAAACTTTCAAGAAAATCGGTTAAGCCGTTTCGGAGTCTATAGGTAACAGATACACACACACACACACACACACACACACACACACACACACACACAGACACACACACACAGACAAAGTTTCATTTATAAATAAGTTTAGATTAGATTTATATATTCGTACTATTGCCCTCTGCCCAATCTGGGTAATCTACAGGGAGTTCTGTACTGATCGATATACATCCGAGGAAGGCCGGAGTGCACAGCGGCCGAAATGTCGTGATAACAATAAAGATAAGCACAACAATTTTAAAATAAAATAAATAATGATAACTCCTCATCTAGAAATTCCGTCAGATTTCCTAGTTTTAAAAATAAAGACCATTTCGGAGGCTTTTCATGACACACTACTAGAAGCAAGTTTAGTATTTTATTCTCGAGTTGGACTTCGCATAGTTGGCGGTACAGTGTCCCCAAACTGAATCGGTGCAAAAAAAAAAAACAAAAAAAAACGAGAGATCTTCAAGTCAGCTATAGAAGGCTGTTAAAAAAAATCGAGGTCGTAGAAAGGCATCAGAATCAATTTAACCATTATTTATTTTTAAAAAATCTACACGCAAGCCATTGATCACACCTTCAAAGATAAGGACAAATTGTTCGCGTGTAAATAATGATAACTCCTCGTCCAAGAAATTTAGACATAAATTTCTAAGATCTACACTACCGGCCATAATTATGAGGCAACCCCAGTTGTTTTTAAAAATAAATGATGTATTTCATACTATTTTTAGTATTTATTACCAAGTGGATAATTCTAAATGAAAATAGAATGGTTCTTTTGTTATTATTACTTTGCAAAATTTTACAAGGCAAAGAAGCAAAGGTGAACTCGTTCGAATCACCCTAAATTTTCTTCATTCTTTCTTTGATAAAACTGCAATATAAGTAATTATTAAATATTTATAAATTCATTTGATGCACATGTTATTGTGCAATATTAACAAAAGAACCATTCTATTTTCATTTACGATTTTTTGCTTGGCAATAAATACTAAAAAATAGTATGAAATACATAATTTTTTTAAACACTTGGGTGGCCTAATAATTATGGCCAGTAGTGTATAAGACAAAATCACTTAAACTGATTCACAAAAATGTATCCATAAACGTATAATTTTTTTATTTTGTTGTCTAAAATTAGAAATCCGAATATTTTATTTGAATAGCACGCGCCACACGCCAGCTCGATCAGACAATTCACTATGTTTGTAGGTTTAGAGATATAGCCACGGGTGTTAGTCTGGCGTCGTAACCAAAAAAAGGATGAGAAATATTTCGGATACCTTAAATAGGGAAGAAAGTGTTATCTCATGAATTCTGATCTTTGTTTCCCCGTACACTTAGGAGCTCTTTTGATAGGCGTTGACCATTTTCCGACCGGCTCTTAATAGATGCACGACCGAGACTTTCTAAGTTCGTCCGAGGCTACTTTAATGCTGCAGGCTTAGCGGTCATAGAAAGCAAAAAAAAAAAAAACCTGAGATAGTTTTAGTGTTTATTATTATTATTATTATTATTATTATTATAGAAGAAAAATAACTGTTGTGGGAGGAGTCAGATTTCATTAGAACAGGTTAAGAGAGAGAAGATTGATTAAGTGAATTTATATATATATATATATATATATATATATATATATATATATCTTACGTTGATGTCATGACTCGGAGTTTCATGCGTTACGTAATCAACACACACACACACAGACACAAACTATATATATATATATATATATATATATAACATATTGATGATCCACGTATACTGTCTTAATATGTATAGGAAAGAATATTAAAAAGTTTTGAATTTAAAAATGTATTTTTGGACAGTATTTGTTTATTTTTATTATTGTATTTTATATTTCAGACCGCCCTCGGTCCTTCATCAGAAACAAATTTTCAAATTTAAAAATCACTTGTTTCTGATGAAGGACCGAGGGCGGTCTGAAATATAAAATACAATAATAAAAATAAACAAATACTGTCCCAAAATACATTTTTAAATTCAAAACTTTTTAATATTCTTTCCTCTCTCTCTCTCTCTCTCTCTCTCTCTCTCTCTATATATATATATATATATATATATATATAAACGCTCTCGCCCGCCGATTGAGCACTATGGAGAAACGGTAAATTTTAAAAACGCTAGCTACTCACCGCTATTTACGCATCGTTCATTCAGTAATGAATTTGAGCACGGCTATTGGCGTGTGTCTACTTTGTGTATAAAACACGCTAAAATCTGCTTTCCTCCACCGAGAGCCCAGAGCTTAGAGGTAAAATCGCCGCCTGATGTCGAATCGGTTGGGTTTCAATCCTGGCTAGAAGCAATCGGATGTCTAACGGTACTGATGAGCTGTGATACAGAACTGTCTGCGGATGACTATATATATATATATATATATATATATATATATATGTTAGGGTAAGGACTTTCTAAAATAATTAATTTTCTGTATCAAAATTCAATGAATTTTAGATAAACAAAATAGTGAAGTGTTTAATTCAGATTGTATTTCTTAAAAGTCACCTCCAACACGAATCTTCTAAAATCGTATATTAGTAGCAGTACGGTTTTTTCTGAAGCTTTCACGAACATTCTGAGACACACACACACACACACACACACACACACATATATATATATATATATATGTCTGTTTGTGCGTGTATGAAATAGATTGTCCGACATATTTGTTTAAACATTATTTTTAATAAGGATGCATATTTTTTTTTAACAAGTTTTCTCGATTATTCAGGCCGGTAGATGTTAATAATAAAAAACAAACCATCTATTCAAATATGGATATCCATTAAAAATTAATGTATACACAAATACATATAAAATCCAAAAGGATGATCAGTTAGGTAAATCCCAAAAACCCGATCCTATTAATATTAATTTCATTAATATTAAAATTGATCAAGGTGGAGGAGTCTTGTATGGGGGAGGGCTATGTCTTCTAATATAAGACATAGATATCTGTCTGCTTTCACCGTCTTACTTCTTTAAATTCAAAAATTGTTAATCCCACCCCATTTTATTTTCCTGTGTATGGATGATTTTTTGGACTTCTACCGGTATAAAATCTTTTAACACATTTGAATTTGAGTAAATAAAATTTTGGTTTCGCTGTTGCTGAAAAAGCGAGGATTTCCCCGTAGAAATGGCTATCCAACTCGTCCTGGTGTAATGGTTAGCAAGCTTGTCTTTCTAGAACTTATTACAACTGAGTAGTGAGTTCGATCCTACTGGGTACCCCATACTTTCGGCCTTGTACCACATCTAAGCGGCGCGTAAAAATCAATTATCTCTATCCTAGTATCGAACACTTTATGATAAAAATACTGAAAAAAAAAAAAACAACAAAAAAAAACATTATTTGGCGCTAAACATTATCATAAATAAACTCTATATTTATGCATCTATAGTCAAGTTGAAGGCCGACTGGATCCCTAAGTCCGTTCTTTACAGTGATTTGGCCGAAGGGCAAAGACCTGAGAAAAGATGATAAATGCCTCAAGAAAACCCTTCAGAAGGCCGCCTTCATTAAGAAAGAATAAGAAAACCTAGCTCTAGATCGTTTATCCTGGAGGAAAACGGAGAACCATGGCAAGAGAGGCTATAAACCCAATCTTGTTGTGCCTGAAGAAAATTCAAGAGTAAGGGTCTTGATGTCAAAATCGCTGAAAAGGTTGCCACAAAATTTGACTTTACATATATTGAATACAGTCGCGTCTAAGGCAGGTCTAACAATAAAAAAAATTAAAAATAAAATAAAAGAGGCCGCACACACACGCACATACACTCAAACAGATAAGTTACGCAGAATATATATATGCAGAATATGTATATATATATGCAGAATGAAGAATATATATATATATATATATATGTATATATATATATATACTGACAGAGAAGGTATTTAAGGCAAGCAGTCTTTGCAATGATATCAAATATAGAGCATTAAATGAATTAGCATAAGTGAAAGTTTTCACTTCATTGAATGATGTTACCTTCAGCATATATATATATATATATATATATATATATATATATATATATACACCGTACTGTGCAAAAGTATTAGGATAAGAACTATTTTATCTTTTATGAGGCATCAAAATAAAGTTTAAATCACTCCTGTCCTAACACTTTTGCACACTACCGGTAGTGCGCAAAAGTATTAGGACAGGGGTGATTTTCATAAAAAACCTTACTGAAATTCAAATACAGGGCGAAAAGCCAAGTAAATTGCTAATAAATATTGATTATTTAAAACCAGGTGTAAAAGAAATGTATTAAAAAGAAGTTATATTTAATTTTTCCTATTTTCTCTTAAACAAGTTATTTTGGAACTTTTGAACATCTATGGGATAATTTTGGATAAAAAAATGATAAATCAAATGTTACTTTGCAAGACACACTTTGGGAACAAATACAAGCTGCTTGGCAGGAGATACCATTAGATAGATTGAAGAACCTTGTGATACCAATGCCTGACAGAATGAAGTATTTGATCAAAGCAAAAGGCTATTATACTAAATATTAAATTTATTTTGTCACAAGTATTTTCTTATTGTTAAAGCATTTGTTGAGTAACTCAAATAAAATTAATTAAATTGTTTATTTTCTGTTAATAGGCCTCATAAAAGATAAAATAGTTCTTATCCTAATACTTTTGCACAGTACTTTATATATATATATATATATATATATTATATATATATATATATATATGCTGAAGTTAACATCATTCAATGAAGTGAAAATTTTCTCTTATACTAATTCTTTTAATGTTCTATATTTGATATCATTGCAAAGACTGCTTGCCTTAAATGCCTTCTTTGTCAGTATCCCACACACTGTCAGAATTTTTAGCTTCATACTATCTTTACCATCACTATATATATATATATATATATATATATATATTATCCAACACTGGAAGCACAACTCAGAGTTTCATGCGCAACACATGGGTAGAATTTGTAAATTTTAATATTTTGTTTTTATTTAAATTTTAATTATCAGTATCTCTCTCTTTCTCTTTCTCATTCGGTTATATATATATATATGTGTGTGTGTGTGTGTGTGTGTGTGTGTGTGTGTGTGTGTGTGTGTGTGTGTAAAAAGTAAGACAGACACGTTATTCCACAGTTAAGTGGAAGTATAAGCCTATTTCAGGCGAACCATCATCAGCTTCCGTCTTTATTGTACAGGATACTCCTTTGAATTCTGCTATATCTACACCGCATTTATATATATATATATATGGTGCGATGGGTAAATTTTCAATGTTTTATATTTTTAATTTCGTGCATGCGGATTGTTTTTTATTTAGACGCTTGCACAGTATAGTAGGGTCAGTTGGGCACTGTCTGTATGGAAAAGAGGACAATGAAGCGATTCACTCTGTCAGAAACTTGGAAATGGCACGCTGTACTGTTTGGCAATCTGAAGACAGTGTAGAGGATTCGGAAAGAGTCGGATGAGTTTAATAGTGATTACGAAGGTGTTTGGAGTGTTCGCTAGTGATGGGAACGTTATGCCAGCGTTCATCTTCCTACAGGGTCTCAGATTCAACTCGGAGGCCTACATAAAGTACCTTGAGGAGGTTTTGCTTGCCCTGGGTGAAGAGGGTGGCTGCTGGAAGACTATATCTGTCAATAGGACTCTGCACAATGCCACACTAGCAGGAGAACCCAGTCATGGCTGTCAGACAATTCCTGAGACCATATCAGCCCCTACATTTGGCCACCTAACCCAACCCTCTTCATTATTATTATGTGGGGGTGCAGTTGAGCGAGAGACCGACGATACCCCTTGTAACACCAAGGAAGAAGGCAAGAACTAAAGGCAAAGATTATCGCAACATTCACAAAAATAAAAAAAAAAAAATAAAAAAAGGAGTTCATCCAGAAGAGATGCGGGAGATTCCGAAGTCGTCTGGGGGTCAAGGTTGAAGCCAATGACGATTTTACTAAATACATGTACTATTTAGTATTTCGTGATATGTTTGTGTAAATTTTGGTAAATATATCTGTTAAAATGAAATGTCAGTGTTATTTTCATTTTGGCATCAATTAGACGACAATTCATCCATCGCACCTTGTATATCTGCTAAAATGAGATGTCAGTGTTATTTTCATTTTGGCATCAATTAGACGACAATTCATCCATCGCACCTTGTATATCTGTTAAAATGAGATGTCAGTGTTATTTTCATTTTGGCATCAATTAGACGACAATTCATCCATCGCACCTTGTATATCTGTTAAAATGAGATGTCAGTGTTATTTTCATTTTGGCATCATTTAGACGACAATTCATCCATCGCACCTTGTATATCTGTTAAAATGAGATGTCAGTGTTATTTTCATTTTGGCATCATTTAGACTACAATTCATCCATCGCACTTTGTATATCTGTTAAAATGAAATGTCAGTGTTATTTTCATTTTGGCATCAATTAGACGACAATTCATCCATCGCACCTTGTATATCTGCTAAAATGAGATGTCAGTGTTATTTTCATTTTGGCATCAATTAGACGACAATTCATCCATCGCACCTTGTATATCTGTTAAAATGAGATGTCAGTGTTATTTTCATTTGGGCGTAATTTAGAAGAGAATTTATCCATCACATTCTATACATATATATATATTTTCCATTTTTAAACCAGTTATTACGCTACCCGGGTTTCTACGATGAGTGGTGTTTTCAGGCTATTGTTAGAAATCGCCTGTAGACACCACCTATGGTAGAAACTTGGGTAGCGTAATAACTCGTTTAAAAATGGAAAATATTCAAAAGTTCTACAATATAATTGTATCGAACATTTTTTAATACAAATGTGTACTGGTCTAACCCTATTATGACCAAAAACTGAGTATTAAACAATCAATATAGATGTGTGTGTGTGTGTTCTTTTATACATGTTTTATTGAACGTAACAGAACAAAAAAATCTTTTTTTTCTATTAATTTTTTCCTAAGAGTTTTTTGCTGTGGTGCAAGGAGGGTGAGGAAACTGTTCGTAAGCGCTTTCGGTCAGTCCATTAGCCATTTTCAAGGGGTTTCTTTCTTAATGCCTTTAACGCGCAGCTTAAAATTACTAGTACTGCGCAAACCAGCTTCAAGCGCAAACATTAGCAAAGGACGCATTGAAAATGGTTTACGAGTTGGTGAAAAGCGCTTGAGACAATACGTGCGACAGGCCCCCGCCCCCCGGGGCCCTGAAAACTGAAAGAACACCCGCAAAAACTTAATAGGAAACTTTGAAAGATTTTCCTTGTATGTCACGTTCAATAACACATACATATTGCGTACTTTCTTGAATGACAAAGGATGACACATTATATTCCGAAAATCTATTTCTGAAAAAAAAACAAAAAAAAAAAAACAAAAAAAAAAAACAAAAAAAAAAAACAAAAGAAAATTCTTGGTTTCTGTTTGCGAATTATCACATACATGCTTACATTATGATCAGACAACAAAAACAACAACAAAACAACAACGAATATCATAGTCATAATGTTGATAATAATATTAATAATAATCGTCGATATCATATCCCTGCGGTCTATTCAGACCAGTATCCAGATCGGTTGTTTCGATCGCGACTCTGCGACCGGTGACCTATCCCAAGAAATCACGAGAGGACAAACCACCTCGTAGGAAGAATGGCGGTGTCTCGGATCATTTGGCACGAGAAAGAGATGATGGTTTCAGTCTTTAGGGAAGACGCTGGACATGATTGAGTAAAAATGTGGGGTATATTGAGAAACCATTTCGAACTTTACCCATCCCACTAAAAAACAAAAAAAGAAAAACAAAAAAAAGTTGTCCACAGATTCATCAAAGAAGGGTTCCTTAAGAATACGGTAAACGAGTTGAGATCTCGTCGACGGTTTGAATTTTTAAAAAATTTCCGATCCATACTGCTTGTTTACCAAATGTGACTGGATGCGAAGACCGGCTAAAATGTTTGCGATCGAAACAATCAAGACTGAAGATGCCTGTTCGAATTGCTCGAAGCCTCACACAAGTTAATCTAGAATGGGATCTAAATGCCATACTAGGTGAGCTGTAAATTCTAGCCGGTTCCCGAGTTTTTTCATGCATTTTTTGCATGTGAATGGATCCGCTTCGTCAGCAGAATGCAGACTATTGTGTAACATGAACATTGCAAAATCTTCGAACCAAATATGACAATGGTCGCAACGGGTTCCTGTCGGGTTCGAACTCATGTTACGATTACGGCTACTCTGACTGTATAAATACTCAAGATAGCTAGCAGAAAAATAAGGTGAGAACGAAAAGCGGGGGTCATACAGGGGAGGCGTGTATAATGGCCGAGTGATAGCCGGGGGTGCATTTAAAAGATTGCGAGTGAAACTCATGTTGTGGGGTTCCATATTTTCAGGTTCGCGTTTAATCAGAGCTCGGAGATTGGCCGAACTTTTCAAATGAGGATAATAAGCCATCATATTTGTCGAGGCCGGAGGGTACATGTCGTCACACGAGGCACTTGGAAGGGGGAGCATGCTAGTATTGTTTGTGACAGCTAATGCAGGTTCCATAAAACTCCTTGCCAGCCCTGGAGGACTGTTGCCTGGAGGATTCGATAGAGGGGATACCACCATTTTGGGACGAGCATTTGGGTCATTTCTTTCTTCTGTTTCGTCTGTCTCTGGCTGTCGGTTCTTGGACATATCTTCAGGCAGAATCTCGATGTCAGGAGATCCGGAATCTTCGTGAATCGTCACTGGTTCCATTTCTTGATCTGAAGATGGTTGTTTGGAAGTGTCACTGAGTGCGTTGCTGGGGTTATCGGCGCCGTCAGTTGTCGCACCGGTTCCACTAGTGTTGTCCCCATTTCCGTTATTTTCTACCGGGATCTGCGAGAGACAAAACCTAGCACAACCGATCCATTTGCTACCTTGGAGGTTGGGCTTTTCAATCAGAGCGTCCCCTCTTAGGGATAGATCCCCACTTCCATCAGCGGAAAGTATATCCAAGTCAGAAACCATATGGTGGGCTGCATTACGACGGCCTCGACTCGCTCGTATCGTCCCCTTGACGTCATGAAGTTTTTTGTGCTGGTCTAGTTCTTCTGCTGTGGGGAAGCCTTCGCCACAGCAACGGCACAGGTGGATTTGGTGAATTTCGTGAGTTCGCAAGTGAGATCCGAGAAGGTTGCAGTTGGTAAAACGGGCATTGCAAAGCCGGCACATGTTCTTCTGCCGGTTGGGCGAGTGCACCTTCATGTGTTGCTTCAGGTGATCGGACCGCGTGAAGCGACGGCCACACAGATTGCAGATATACGGCCTTTCTCCGCTGTGCACTCTGACGTGCCGTTGCAGCTTCGACGGCGTCCGGTACGACTTGCTACAGATGGCGCAGTTCAAAGGTGCATTACCGCGGCTGTGTTGGAGCACATGCAATTGCATTTCTCGAATGGAAACGAATTGCTTGGCACAGAATCTGCACATGTAGCTCGTGGCCACTTGATGCACTGTAAATCTGCTGTCACTTGAAGCTGACGGGAGGGTGACACTCATTTCGGGGTTCAGGGTTCTGCAAAGACATAAAAAAATACATTATAGCAGATTCCACGTAAATGAAACATCCTTTTATTTTAAACTAAACACTGAAAAATCAAGACAAACATTGCAGTATATATATATATATTCAGATAATTTAATCCAAGCGAAAAAAGCAGGAAGATAAATTCCAAAAACCCGATCCTAATTAATATTAAAAATTTTATTTTAATATTAAAAAATGATGCAGGAAGAGAGCTCCATGTAATAAAATATTACAGAGCAAATATAAATTAAAAAAGGATTAATTCAATTATTGAATTAATCCTTTTTTAATATATATATATATATATATATATATATATATATATATATATAATTATTACATTAGAACATGTGCAAAGTACAAACTTCTAAAAAATTGTACATTTTGTTTCGACAATGAAAGAACTACATCTCATTAGGTTGTTAATAATGATGGTAATGTGCGTTGTGGTACAGTGGATATCGGCTTGGAACGAGAAATCGGGGAGCCGAGTTCAAATTCCAGCTAAATCCATTGTATTCACTTACGCGCAAATACCCCTGGGAAAGGTATTAATCCGTCTCTTCCTTCCAGTTATGGGTTAAATAACAGGACAGATTGGGTTCTATAGCCTTGGTCGGCAACCAGTCTACCGCAGAAAGCAATGGTAACCTACTGCGGGATAATCTTCTGCCCAGTCAGTCATGTTTCTTCCGAGACGTGATCGTCCAAGCGTGTATCACGTATGGCACTTGACTGAATAAACGTTTAAAATATGCACCTGAAGAATGCATAATGCATGAAACTCCGAGTTTTGCCATAAACGTAAGCTAATATATATATATATATATATATATATATATATATATATATATATAATACAGCTATGTTCATATATTGAGTACTATTTTTCACCTGAATAATATACTATATATATGTTCACCTTCCTCATATGAATATTTATTAACATAGGTGACTATATATATATATAAATATATAATTTATAAATTTAGTATATTTATATTATAAATTTTAAATAAATATTATTCGCTCTACTTTGTATTTTTGGATACTGAGTATTATTACATCCATATCTACCGTATATATATATATATATATATATATATATATATATATATATATATATATATTGTAACTAAGTTGTTGAACGCGTAGGTTTATTTACCTTTTTGTTCATGCATTTACTTTTATAAAGAGTGCTCGATACAAATGTAGAGCGTTATACTGTAATGGTTGTTACAATGTTTTTAAATTCATAGTATCACTACACAAAAAAATTCTCATGTTTCGAAGCCAGCCCATTATGTTTTGGCTTCATCCTCAGGTGATTTTTGTTTAGAAATGAGAATTATCTAGTTGAAAAGACCGTTTATTTGTGTTGGATTTGTTATTTTGGGGTGTTAGAGAGGTTGGTCTGTATTTTGAGTTCCGTTGACCTTTTTACTGATCTTAGGGTTAAGTGTTTGTTTTTGGCAGAGTTCATGATAGGTTAATCTATTAATCTTGAAAGGGCTGGTGGTGCTGGCGCCTAGCTTGTTTGGTTTAGGGGTTGGTAGGTGTTGTTTTGTTTTGGGGTTGGTTTAAGCCAAAACATAATTGGCTGGCTTCGAAACATGAGAAATTTTTTGTGTAGTGATACTATGAATTTAAAAACATTGTAACAACCATTGCAGTATATATATATATATATATATATATATATATATATATATATATAATGATAATAATAACTACTTAGACTCTGTAAGAATGCACTCCGTAAATTTATACCAATATAAACTTTCGAAAAAACCATTAACAACAGAACCTAAATCCGTTACAATCTGGCGTACTAAGTCGTCGGATAAATGGGGAGAGAGAAAAAAAAAAAAAGAAACCAGCGGAACAAGAACAAAACATTCAAGATTCCGCAGTAAAGAAAAAAAATCAAACAGAACCAAACACAAGAAAAAGTGCTCGATACGAAAGTACTAAAATACAATAGTACAACAAAAACACACGAAAAATCTAAAGTGAGCCAAAACCTACCGCGGTTTCACACTACGGATCGTCAGGGAAAAGGCTGAAGTATTTTTTTTTTTTGGTCGTTATTGCCGTTATTTCTAATAAAGTTTGTTTGATTACGATTTTTTTTACTCCCCTTTCTTGTGTTGGTATGGTTTCTCCCATTCTTTGTGAAAGTCTATTTATTTGCTTTTTATCTTTAGTACTTCAGCCTTTTCCCTGACGATCCGTAGTGTGAAACCGCGGTAGGTTTTGGCTCACTTCAGATTTTTCGTGTGTATATATATATATATATATATATATATATACACACACACACACACACACACACACACACACACACATATATATATATATATTCCTGGGCAGATTTGTCTACAGAACTCTGAAATCGAGGTGCTGAAAGTAACATCAATCAGTTAAGTGACAAACCATTTAAGTATATATATATATATATATATATATATATATATATATATGGGATAAAATTAAAAAAAAAGAAAAAGAGAGAGTATACTATTGAGTCGCATCATTCCCAACTTACCCTAGACTGCAAACTTCTTTATTATATTTAGGTCGCACTTGAACAAGAGACAACAAAACTCTTTGTAACACCAAAGATAAACTGAAGGCAAGGATTATGGCAACATTTACTAACTTAAACAAGGTGACCGTCCAGAAGAAATGCAGGAGATTCCGAAGTCGCCTAATGGTCGTGGTGATTTTATTGAATAAATTTACTCTCTCGTATTTCAAAACATTTTTGTGTAATTTTGGTAAATATACCTGTTAAAATGAGATGTTATTTTCATTTTGGCGTAATTTAGACGACAATTCACCCATCGCACCCTATGTCACCCCCACGACATACGGCCATTTAACTCTCCAGACTACAATCCCCTTGATTGTTATGTGTGCCTCGTAAACCAAGGATGGATTGAAAGCAAGGATTATGGCAGCATTCACCAACTTAAAGAAGGGGACGGTCCGGTAGATTTGCAGGAGATTCCGAAGTTGTCTGGAGGCCGTGGTTGAAGCTAACGAAAATGTTATTACTCTCTTGTACTTCATGATATTTGTGTGTAAATACGGTAAGCATATCTGTTAAAATGAGATGTATTCATATTCGCGTAATTTAGACGATAATTTATCCATCCATATATATATATATATATATATGTATATATATGGGGTCTGTGCGATGGATAAATTATCGTCTAAATTACGCGAATATGAATATGTGATACAGCGAAACAGATCTGTCTGCGGATATATATATATATATATATATATATATATATATATATCCGCAGACAGATCTGTTTCGCTGTATCACAGCTCATCTGTACGGTTAGACTCCGATTGCTTTTAACCCAGGATTGAAACCCGACCAAATTGGCGTCAGTCGGCGATTCTCTCTCTGGGCTATGGGCGCTCGGTAGAAGAAGGCAGACTTTTTAGCGTGTATATTATCATTATACACGCCCAATAGCCAAAGTGCTCTAATTCATTACTGAATGAGCGATGCGTACATGCCAGAGTATCTACTGTTTTTCAAAGTCTACCGTTCTTCCAGAGTGCTCAGTCAGGATGTGAGAGCGTATATATATATATATATATATATATACCCACTTCTGATACACCTTGGTATTTGTTCGTTCAATGAATTTTTCTTTGAATTCTCACCTGGAATGAATAGTAAACAAATTTGTTTCTATTTGTTACAAACACAAAAATTTTTTTTCACATGGGAATTTTTTTTTAAGAAGAATTTTTTTTTCACGTGATTGTATTTTCGTTATATGCTGTGAACTGAATATTTATTGTGTAGTTTCCTTCAAATCACCTAAATTCATAAATAAATAATGCCTTTAAGATGCAAAGTTTCTTATAAATAATATCTGATATTGTATTTAATGAGAATTTGACTATTCTAGAGTGTCACTAACTTAATATTATTACTACTGGAAAAGCAAGAGAAATAAAATGTAAGAAATACGAGTCAAAAATGAATAATAATTGCCAATGCTTCATCTAAGAAATTCAGACAACTTAAGAATATTACTACTTGGTGGAAAAGCAAGAGAAATAAGATGAAAGAAATAGGAGTCAAAAATGAATAATAATTGCCAATGCTTCATCTAAGAAATTCAGACAACTTAAGACTATTACTACTTGATGGAAAAGCAAGAGAAATAAGATGAAAGAAATACTAGTCAAAAATGAATAATAATTGCCAATGCTTCATCTAAGAAATTCAGACAACTTAAGACTATTACTACTTGATGGAAAAGCAAGAGAAATAAGATGAAAGAAATACTAGTCAAAAATGAATAATAATTGCCAATGCTTCATCTAAGAAATTCAGACAACTTAAGACTATTACTACTTGATGGAAAAGCAAGAGAAATAAGATGAAAGAAATACTAGTCAAAAATGAATAATAATTGCCAATGCTTCATCTAAGAAATTCAGACAACTTAAGACTATTACTACTTGATGGAAAAGCAAGAGAAATAAGATGAAAGAAATACTAGTCAAAAATGAATAATAATTGCCAATGCTTCATCTAAGAAATTCAGATAACTTAAGACTATTACTACTTGGTGGAAAGGCAAGAGAAATAAGATGAAAGAAATACTAGTCAAAAATGAATAATAATTGCCAATGCTTCATCTAAGAAATTCAGACAACTTAAGACTATTACTACTTGATGGAAAAGCAAGAGAAATAAGATGAAAGAAATACTAGTCAAAAATGAATAATAATTGCCAATGCTTCATCTAAGAAATTCAGACAACTTAAGACTATTACTACTTGGTGGAAAAGAAAGAGAAATAAGATGAAAGAAATACGAGTCAAAAATGAATAATAATTGCCAATGCTTCATCTAAGAAATTCAAACAACTTAAGACTATTACTACTTGGTGGAAAAGAAAGAGAAATAAGATGAAAGAAATACGAGTCAAAAATGAATAATAATTGCCAATGAAATTCAATTCATTTTTAATTTTCAGGCCTTAACGCGTTCAATCATGAAACGGCCTGTTACTTTCCGGCATTGATCTCTCTGTCTACACTACTTATATTTTGATGCACTCTGTCTCAGATATTGAGGTCGCTTACTCCATAAGTGCATTTTATCGTGTTTTATTAGTTTTCTTTTTTTGTTAATTTAATTTTAAAAAAGTGTCAATTAGGTTGCGTCATTTATTTTAAGAATTCTCAAAAGCATAATATTTACATTCACCGAGCACTAAAGAAAGAAAGAAAGAAAGAAAGAAAGGGAAAAACAAAAAAGGGAGGAGAGAGAAAGAAGAAAAAAGAAAAAAGTAGAGAAAGGTAGAAGAAGAGAAAGAGAGAAATAAAAAAGAAAAGAGAGACATAAGGAAAGAAAGAAGAGAAACAAGAGAAAGAAAGAGAAGAAAAGAGAATGAATAAACGAAAAACAGAAAGAGAGAAAGAAAGAAAGAAAGAAAGAAAAGAGAGAAGATAGAAAGAAAACAGAAAGAAAGACGAGAAAAAGAAGGAAGTAAAGAAAAAAGAATAAAATAAGGAAAGAAAAGAGAAAAGAACGAAAGAAAGTAGAGAGAGATAAAGAAAGAAAAGAAAAAAGAAATAAGGACAGAAGAAAAGAAAAGAAAGAAAGATGAAATAAAGTCAGTCAGTTAAGTGCCATACGTGATACACGCTTGGGCGATTATGTCTCGAAAGAGACATGACTGACTGGGCAGAAGATTATCCCGTGGTAGGTTGCCATTGCTTTCTGCAGTAGACTGGTTGCCGACCAAGGCTATAGAACCCAATCTGTCCTGTTATTTAACCCATAACTGGAAGGAAGAGATACCTTTCCCAAGGGTATTTGCGCGTAAGTGAATACAAGCTGGAATTCGAACTCGGCTCCCCGATTTCTCGTTCCGAGCCGATATCCACTGTACCACAACGCACATCCGTAGAAAGCACAAAAAAGTAAAAGGAAACAAGAAAAGAAGAGAGAAAAAGGAAAATAGAAAGAAAAAGAAATAAGAAAAAGAGAAAGAAGAAAAAACGAAAGAAAAAATAAAAGAAAAATAGAAAAGGAGGAACAAAAACAAACAAAAAACAACGTTAGCCTGCTTTTGTCTGAATTTTTTAAATTAATTCCCCTTAAGCAAGGCGATACAAGGCTACTGAGAATGAAACACAATAAAAAAAAAAAAAAGAACTTTAGTAGGAACCAACTTGTACAGCGAGAAAATATCATGCAAAGGAGGCAGAAAATGATATCAAGACATGGAGTGGAGTACAGGGAACTGTACAAAGAAATAAGACGAAAATGCAGACAGGCTAAAGAGGAATGGCTCAACGGCAAATGTGCAGAAGTAGAGAGATTGAGCAGGAATAATAAAGCAGAAATGCATAAGGAAATAAAAGAACTGACAGGACAAAAGACCTGCTCTTCATCAGGATATCTAAAATCTAAGGATGGAACAATCATTTTGGAAAAAGAGGAAATACTCAAACGATGGGAAGAATATATAAAATATCTTTTCCACGACAAAAGAGAGCAACCAATAATACGCAAAGATGAGGACGGACCGGAAATATTAAAGTCTGATGTGGAATCTGCAGTAGCCAAACTGAATAGAAACAAAGATGGCATAGTCATAGAGCTGCTGATAGCCCTGGAAGAATTTGGTATAGAGAAAATTACAGAGATAATAAACGAAATTTATATTAATGGGGTAATGCCGGATGACCTCAGCAAGTCTATCTTCATAGCACTACCTAAGAAGCCAGGAGCAAACGAGTGCGAACTCCACAGAACCATCAGTTTGATGAGCTATATAACAAAACTGATCGTCCGAATACTGATGAATAGAGCGAGAAGCAGAATCAGGCCAGAGACAGAACAAGAACCGTGTGGTTTCGTTAAAGACACGGGAACAAGGAATGCCATATTTATGATTAGGATGCTCTCTGAAAGTTAAAATGGCTAGATGTAACCGTAAGTTCTATGCTAACAGTTTCTTCTCTCGCATTTCTTGCTTGTGGAACTCTCTTCCAGCATTTTTCTGCGTAGTTAAATTTGAGCTTCAAAAATTAAAATGCAATATCAGTTGTTCTCTTCTGTCTTAATTCTTTTTTTCTCACCTTCACTCGCACTCAGTAACCCCTTTCTTGTTAGTGGCTTTATTGCCTTGCTTGATAAAAAAGAAAGAAAGAAAGATGTAAACTGACGGAATGCCATGAAGTGAGAAAAAGAAAGAAAAAAAGCTTACTGCATGGAGAGACATCTACGCAAGATTTAAGAATCTAAAATTATTTATAAATGGAACTTTGTCTCTGTGTGTGTATGTGAGTCTGTGTGTTGTACTATAAGCGTCTGCAAGTGTTCTTAGCTAGGTTTTGTGGAGAGCTACCCCCGATAAATATCGAAAATCGATAATCGAAAAAATCGGGTTGGAGAAGGAGTGGTCCGATTTTAATCAAATTTGATACACTCATAGACAAAGACATAAGAAACGATATTCAGAAGTTTCAAATTTGCTGTTCTTATAATAGTGCAGAAAATCGATAATATATATATATAAAAGGCAAGATGTTTGTGTGTGTCTGTTTATCTGCCTGTATGTCTGTATTTATTTCAGCCCTTTTATTTTAGTTTTTGCTTCGAGTTCGGCTCTAAGTAGGTATAATTGTATTTCTTAGTCTCAGCCATGATACCATTTACTCAGAGGACTTATTTAGCCTTCAAAATTCAGTTTACGACGAAAAAAACTTATTTGATATCGATACCAGGAAATCAAAATGTGACTTATATCCATTCATTTTTCTTTCAATCTACAGTTTCGCTTTAACTGGAAACAACTATTGGTATTGGTCTTTCATGTCAACGTTCAAAGAGTCTGAGCTCCAGGACCATGGATTAGTTTTAAAGCTTTCATTACACCCGAGCAATGCCGGGCTATACTGCTAGTTATCCATAAGTATAAAGTTTTTGCAATTCACATTTCTGAAACTACCAGGAATTTTTTCCATCTATTTGTTTTTTTTATATCTAATTCCCAAAGGCACAATGTCTTGAGATGCTATATTCCACAGATTTCTGTTCCGGAGTTCTTGTGTCTACTTAATTTCTAAAATATGTATTTTTTTTTTGTTTTTGGTTAAAACATTAAACCCCATGTATGGGTTAAATAAGACTTTATCTAAAGATTTTTGTTATTATCAAAAAGGAATATTGATATAATATTCACTTGCAAAGAAAAAAAATGATCTATTCTTAGAATAAGAAATGTTTTGGCTTTTGCTGATAATCCGTAAAAAGCAAAAAAGACAATCATCGTCTATCACAGTGGTTCTCAACCTTTTTCTATTCATGGTACCCTTTTGATTATTATTTTTTTTATGTATCCCTCTGAGCCGTTTTTTTTTTTTTTTTTTTTTTTTTTTTAATGGACTCCTCCTAGCCGTTTCATTGAAAAAAAAAAATCATTTTACAATTTCTGGAATAAACAGACGGTGATATGAACTTCAAAACTGCTTATTTGAAAAACCAAAACAGTTAAATGAAAAAAAAAAATCTTATTTCGGCAAAATTAAAAAAATTAAATTAAAAATGTTTGTAAAATAAGTTTAAAAAATTAAAAAAAAATGTTGTAAAATAAGTTAAAAATAGTTATGTAAAAGAAAAAAAATTGAACCTAAATCTTACATACATACATGTATACTAGTTATATAAAAGACATTTGAAAATTATTTTATGCATACTTTAAGTTTACGCCACCCACATCTATTGAACAGGTGAAGAGGCTCATCCCTTGTTTCCTGTTTAGGATGCGGTTTCCGGTTTTCTCTTTTCCAATCTTTTCACTCTTTTCCTTTTTTATTATTTTTTTTCAATTGGAGTAGATAGACTAAACTATCGCCCGGTTCACACTCCACCCACATCTATTGAACAGGTGAATAGGCTCATCCCTTGTTTCCTGTTTAGGATGTGGTTTCCGGCTTTCTCTTTTCCATTCTTTTTACCCTTACGTAGCCCCCTGCGCATCAGTGGCGTTACCGCCTTGCTTGGGGTGATATGATTAAAAAAAAAAAAGAACTAAATAAAGAGTTGTAATATTGTGACCACTTTCATTGAACTTGTACCTCGGAAATCCCAAAATCTTTTCTGTGGCCCCCATAAAATCTATCAGGACTCGTTGTAGTTATGTGACTGCCGGTCAAGAACCACTGATCCATTAGAAGAGATGTGTTTCGGAATCTTCTGCAGCTCTTCTGTTAAATGCTACCATAATTCTTGCCTTCAGTTCGTCTTTGGTTCCACCCGGAATTTTGTTAGCCTCTCGCTCAATTGCGACCCACACACAAAAAAGGGGGTTGAAGTCTGATCCATTAGAAGACAAGTAATTTCCATGGCATCTGCTCTGAAAAGCTTTTTTCCCGTGTTTCCCCGACCACATGTATTTCCACCTGCTACTAGATTGGCATCAAGGTCCCCACCCCTTTACTGTTGAAAATAGTTAAATTTAACCGCCTCTTCTACTCCAACGGTTTCTTTTCTCGCATTTCCCGTTTGTGGAACTCCCGTTAGTTTGCTTGCTTTCCTGATAGCTACAATCTTCAAAAGGTTAAATGCAACGTCAATAGCCATTTTCAATCTTCTTGGTTCTCATCCATATCCTTTCTTCGTTATCCCGTACACTTTGTTTTTTTTCTCTCACTGTAACCCTCTGACCACCAGTGGCAGTCCAGCCTTGCTTAATGTGAAATGATTATAAATAAAATAAAAAAATGTGTTTTTAACAGTGTGTCAACGATTTACTTAGATATCCCAACCAGTCTGAATGCTGTTGATATTCCAGAAAAATTTAAAACTCCTCCTTTCGGTATTATTTGTTGTCGCTTATGTATCCAATAAATGTGTTTGTGAGGGAGGTTGAATGACCAACTTAATAATAATAATAATAATATTTATAATAGTAGTACCATTAGTAGTAATACTTTTTTCATTTATTTTTTATTCTTTAAGAGGCTGGGCGTAGTAGGAAATGGATTAGCAATATCCCAATATATTGATCTTTCCTTAATAGATAATCCTGACACTGGGATCCCAGCCAGATTACTTGAGCAAAACCATTGGATAAATTGTTATTTACAAAGCTTAGCTTATTTTTGGTACGAGGCCACAAGTAGTGGGCACCCAGTGAGGGTAGGTTTCACTAAACAGTAGTAAGACAACACAGAAATAATTCGAAATGTATGACTTGAGGCGGTAAGCGTATGACTCTATCTTTAATTTACTGGTTATTTTATTTTTCTATCACAGGAAGAATTTATTAAATGAATGTTTGAAATTTTTATTCATTCGAATTTAGCGACACAAAAATAGTAAAGCAAATAAATATTTGGTTTAGTTTATTTTGTTTTACGGCATATCAACATCTCAATGGGGTATTTAATGCCGACAAGATTTTTAGGATAGGTTCGTATGAATAGAATATGTATTCTTTGTTAGAAGCCAGATTAGAAATCAGGTTTCAATGAGGTATTTTTCTAAAAGGTTGATTTTCTAAGCGCAGATTAGATGTGGCACAAGTTCGAAAGTATGGAGCACCCAGGGAGAATCAAACTCACTACTCAAATATATTGCTGGTAATTTTACTATAGAAAATATTGTACTCTCATAGTGTTTTGACATTTTCTTTTAGTGTTGGGTAATTATGTGCTCATAGCTGGGATTCTAACAGGTGCTACCACCCTAGGTCAGGGCGGACCAGGGAACAACAGTAATTAATAGGTGGTTCCATGCTTCTCAAAGCCTCCTGAACAATGGCCTTGCTGCTGGATGGAGTTTATCGTCAAAACCAGGACTAAAGCAAATAAATAAAAACATGCCTAGTAGTGCATTGCAGACAATTTTTATAAAAATACTAGCAGTATAGCCCGGCGTTGTTCAGGTGTAATTAAAGCTTTAAAACTAATCTATGGTCCTGGAGCTCAGACTCAACCTAAAGAATATTTGTGTGAATTTTGGTGAGAATCGGATAAAAATTGTGGATTTGTATAAAGGAAATACAGACAGATAAACAGACACACACACACACAAACATCTTGCTTTTATATATAGATATATCATCGATTTTCTGCACTATTGTAAGAACTGCAACCTTGAAACTTCTAAATATCGTTTCTTATGTCTTTGTCTATAAGTGTATCAAATTTGATTAAAGTCGAACCACTCCTTCTATAACCCGATTTTTTCGATTATCGATTTTCGATATTTATCGGGGGTACCTCGACACAAAACCTAGCTAATAACACTCGAAGACGCTTATAGTACAACTGTGTAAGTTTTTAAGAAAATCGGTTCAACCGTTTCGGAGTCTATAGGTAACGGACACACATATACACACACAGACACATACACACACACGCAGACACATTGCCATTTATAAATAAGTTTAGATTAGATTTAGATAGATTCTAAATTTTAGTACCCATAAATATTCGCGTGTCTCCTCGAGGAAACATCAGTTATTCGTAGACAAATCTTGCATTAAAGGTGTTCGTACGTGAATGTTTGCAGCGATGAGCAGTGCAGACTTCTGAAGTGAAGGGATACTATTTTCCATTCAGACCCGATTTTCTCAATGTAGAAATTTGATTTCACCAGTTGTTTTTTTACGCCTTATCCGACCTTTGTGCATTGTGGTGCAGTGAATATCGGTTCGGAACGAGAAATCTTGGAGCCGAGTTCGAATTCCAGTTGAATTCATTGCATTCACTTGCGCGAAGGAGAAAAGTCAAGAAAAAGAAAAAAATCCAAAAAGAAAAAGAAAGAGAAAAGCCAAGAAGAAGAAGGAGAAAAGCCACGAAGGAGAAGAAAAAAAGTGAAGAAGAAAAAGAAAAGTCAAGAATAAGGAGAAGAAAGAGGAGAAAAGCCAAGAAGAAGAGAAAGAAGAAAATCCAAGAAGAAAAATAAAGAAAAAGAAGAAAAAAAGCCAAGACGAAGAAGAAAATCCATGAAGAAAGAAAAAAGCAAAGAAGAAGAAAATACTCTTGGGAAAGGTATTAGTCCATCTCTTTCTTCCAGTTATGGGTTAAATAACAGGACAGATTGGGTTCTCTAGCCTTGGCTGGCAACCAATCTATCGCAGAAAGTAATGGCAAACTTCTGCAGGATAATCTTCTGCCCAGTCACTCATGTCTCGAGAGAGACAGGATGGTTCAAGTGTGTTTCACCTATGACCCTTAACTGATCCGATTTTTGCAGAAAGTAGTTTAGATTATAAGAATTTTTGGAGGTAATGATTTATTGATACAAGTCTTATAATTAACCTATAGTTGGCAGAGAAGCTTCGGATTCATACTTTTTCTAAGGATATTTGCTCGTAATTGAATACAACGAACCCAACTGGAGTTGGAACTATGTTCTCCGATTAAAAATTTCGAGCCAAATCAAACTTACAGCACCTGATATTCTCAAGTGGGCACCCACCTAGGCATTGATCAGTTGCTTAACCGATGATCGTACGGGAAGCGGTGTGATCGTGAGTCTAATTTCGCCGGTATAGACGACAATCTCCGAATGATGAACCAGAACGGCCCATATTCTGGCAACATCTCTGGGCAGAAACTGCAGCATTTAAACTTCACGCCTAAAACCCCTCATGCCACGCGCAATTTTAGCGAACCGCCCTCATTCCTTTCGGATTTAACTGGTGAGATCCGAGGTTATTCCTACGATCCGATGCTTCATGGAACCGACTTCTAAGAGGATGGTACCTCGTTCACTACAGCCAAAAGCTGTTCAGGTCTAGGGTTAACTGATATCTTTCCCACATATACCCATAAACTGTGCCTCTTACTCTATAGCTCCGTACCTGGAGTGGCTCTTGGAACCTATACATAGTCAATACCATTCTAAAAATAATACTTCAGGAATCCGTGTATTTCTTACTGTGTCAATGACGGTGATATCTGAGGGGGCTCAAGAGTTCGGTCTGCTGCTGCTTCTGTTGCTGTTATTAATGCAACAAGAATATATGCCAAAAAAGAGGGAGAAGAAAAGAATAAGAAAAAATATCAAGAAGAAAAAGTCAAGAAGAAAAAGAAAACATAAGAATAAGAAAAAAAAGCAGGAGAAAAGACAAGAAGAGAAAGTAGAAAATCCAAGAAGGAAAAAAGCCAAGAAAAAGAAGAAAAAATCCAAAAAGGAAAAGAAAGAGAAAAGCCAAGAAGAAGAAGGAAAAAAGCCATGCAGGAGAAGAAAAATGAAGAAAAAAAAAGAAAAGTTAAGAATAAGGAGAAGAAAGAGGAGAAAAGCCAAGAAGGAGAAAAGTCAAGAAACAGAAGAAAAAAATCCAAAAAGGAAAAGAAAGAGAAAAGCCAAGAAGAAGAAGAAGGAAAAAAGCCATGAAGGAGAAGAAAAAAATGAAGAAAAAGAAAAGTCAAGAATAAGGAGAAGAAAGAGGAGAAAAGCCAAGAAGGAGAAAAGTCAAGAAAAAGAAGAAAAAAAAATCCAAAAAGGAAAAGAAAGAGAAAAGCCAAGAAGAAGAAGGAAAAAGCCATGAAGGGGAAGAAAAAAAAACGAAGAAAAAGAAAAGTCAAGAATAAGGAGGAGAAAGAGGAGAAAAGCCAAGAAGAAGAGGAAGAAGAAAATCCAAGGAGAAAAATGAAGAAAAAGAAGAAAAGTAAAAACGAACAGAAAAGAAAAAAAAATTCGCATACTTCTTTGAACCACACACCGAAAAGAAATTATACAAGTAGTTTTCTTTTATAGAAAATCGTTGAGAAAATCAGATTTGTTATTTTCTTATCATCTTTGAGATGGAGTCAAACAGAAAAAACTTTAGGTACCTCCACTCAATTGCTAACCTCCCCCCCCCCAAGAAACCCCCGAAAATACAAAAAAAAGCACATCATGATGTTAAAAGGGGTCAAACTTAATAAAAACAAGGTTTTATCATCAAAATATTTCTGCTATTATTAAGAGGAAAGATCAAATTTTGTTGTAATTATTTAATTTTTTTTTAAATCCTTTCGAACACGTTCGAAATTTTAATTAAAATTTCATTGTATGTTTTTCGTCAGCAATTCCGTAAGGTGACTATTTAGAAAATGGAATCGGCCGAGTAAAATGTGGTGCAGTGGATATCGGCTCGGAACGAGAAATCGGGGAGCCGAGTTCGAATTCCAGTTGAATTCATTGCATTCACTTACGCGCAAATACCCTTGGGAAAGGTATTAATCCGTTTCTTCCTTCCAGTTATGTGTTAAATAACAGATTGGGTTCTATAGCCTTGGCTGGCAACCAATCTACCGCAGAAAGCAATGGCAACCTACTGCGGTATAATCTTCTGCCCAGTCAGTCATGTCTCGAAAGAGACATGATCGCCCAAGCGTGTATCACGTATGGCACTTAACTGACTGACTGACACCACTTTTACCTAATATGGTAGCATCTATGCTTTTAATTTCAAATTTCCAAAATTATATATATATATATGACCATCTATCTAAACAAAGTTTCACTGTCTGATGATGGTGTTCTTAGCACCGGATATATATATATATATATATATATATATATATATATATATATATATATATATAATAACAAGACCGACTCTGTAAGTATCGAAATCCTAAAATTATACGAAAATAAACTTTGAGGACAACAAATAACAGACAGAATCTAACTAGGACAACAAATAACAGACAGAATCTAACTTTTGGCGATCTTGTGGTTTTTTTTACGTATATATATATATATATATATATATATATATATATATATATATATGTGTGTGTGTGTGTGTGTGTGTGTGTGTGTGTGTGTGATTCGGCAGGATTGGAATCTGCGACCCCTATCCACGTAGGGGAAGCTACTATGTGATCTGGCACGTCTTAGACCTCTAGACCACGAATGACCATTAGTCATTCGTGGCCGAGAATAAATATATAATACTGATAAATATATACTATTATTAATATAATATATTATATAATAAATATATAATACAGTAGATATAAATATGTAATACTGTTTAATTAAAAACAGAATATCTACTTAAATATGAGTACCGATCAAAAATAATGTTCAAACAAATCATTTCAAATTGTCGGTTGTTTATAACCAAGTTTCGTTAATCTTCGTTAATTTCCGTAACATGTTTACATTTGTTGACATTACGATACATTTCAGAGCAGATATAGTTGTTGCGGTGAATCGAAAACGGTGTGATATAGGCTTGATTAAAACCTCGTTTGGACTAATGGTCATTCGTGGTCGAGAGGTCTAAGACGTGCCAGATTTTATATATATATATATATATATATATATATATATATATATATATATATATATATATTAATTCTGATACTTTAATCCAAGCGGAAAAAGCAGGAAGGTAAATTCCAAAAACCCGATCCTAATTAATATTAAAATTTTTATTTTAATATTAAAAAATGATTCAGGAAGAGAGCTCCATGTAATAAAATATTACAGAGCAAATATAAATTAAAAAAGGATTAATTCAATGATGTTGGATGATCATTTCGATATGAAAATCCCCACGGGGGATAACACATCACCTCAGCAACAGAAATATCCTTTCAGAAACTGGAGAAAAATCAGTCTAATTTTCCTTTTTAAATAGATTTGCAAATATATATATATACCTCCTGGCACGCTGGAGGGGGTTAGATTATTTTTTTCTGTTATGTCTTAGTGTGAGATACGCATTAGTATGTACGTAAATATATATGTTGTCGTCATTTTAGACGATGTATCGATCGAATTCCAGCCGAATTCATTGCATTCACTTACGCACAAATACCCTTGGAAAAGGTATTGATCCGTCTCTTCCTTCCAGTTATGGGTTAAATAACAGGACAGATTAGGTTCTATAGCCTTGGTCGGTAACCAGTCTACCGCAGAAAGCAATGGCAACCTACTGCGGGATAATCTTCTGCCCAGTCAGTTATGTCTCTTTATAGACATGATCACCTAAGCCACTGATGTTCGGGGGGCTACGTAAGAGTGACAGGATTGGAGAAGAGAAAACCGGAAACCACATCCTAAACAGGAAACAAGGGATGAGCCTCTTGACCTGTTCAATAGACGTGGGTGGTGTGTGAACCGGGCGATAGTTTAGTCTATCTACTTCAATTGAAAAAAAAAAAATGAAAAGGAGAAAAAAGATTGGAAAAAAGAAAGCTGAAACCACATCCTAAGCAGGGAACAAGGGATGAGCCTCTACACCTGTTCAATAGACATGGGTGGAGTGTGAACCGGGCGATAGTTTAGTCTATCTACTCCAATTGAAAAAAAATGATAAGGAGTGAAAAGATTGGAAAAGAGAAAACCGAAAACCACATCCTAAGCAGGGAACAAGGGATGAGCCTCTTCACCTGTTCGATAGATATGGGTGGAGTGTGAACCGGGCGATAGTTTAGTCTATCTACTCCAATTGAAAAAAAAATAAAAAAATAGGGTGGTGAACTGTAACTTAAGGTCCAACAACCAGAGAAGTTTTTGCCAATTTCAAAAACAAAACCAAATGTTCACTTAAGCATGGGAAGTTTAAAATTAAGTAAGAGAAAAGAAATGACTTTTGAGAATATTTTAAAAGAAAGTTGCAAACCATCCCAGACACGTTAGTGCCAGTAAGCTAAAAATGATTTTTAACTTTTTGATCAGTCCACGTGATACGGAGTGAGGGTCGGTTGTCAGCTGTAGCCAGTATCTGTACATAAGAGGGGTTGAAGAACTAAAATCAACAGCCCATTAACAGATAATTTAAAGGCTGGTATGAAAAAAAAAATTTAATTGGGCATGGAGAGTTGGAAAGTTTTAAAATTAAGTAAAGAAAAGCAGGTGATAGTAGGTATAATCTATTCCAATTCCTAAAGAAAGGCAAATTAAAAAATCTACTAAGTTTTAACTTAGTATAAGTCGAAATCAAACTTAAGAGCCAAATTACTTTACAATAGTTACTTAAAACATTTCAAAAATTAAAACAAATAAATACAAAGGACAGACAAAAAGATGTTCAAACCAACTTACAAGCAGATAAACTGAAGGTTGTGTGATCATTTCAAAGACAACGCTAAAATATGAATTCGACATTCAGATTTGTGGGCAAGTTATCTAGCTGTTGGGTGGGGGAGAGAAGCTTAAAGAGAAGGAAAGAGACTACAGGACATGCGTTCCTTAGCCAAGTTAAGGAGGGAAGGGGTTGACAGATAGTTGAAGAAAACTACACTTAATTTCATAAGAAAAGAATACCATACACTGCATGCCAAATTATTATCGATACAACTCTCTTTCTAATATTTCAAAAACCGTCCAATCAATTCACACAAAACCTTCAGTCAATGTTGGCAACACTGACTTGCGCAATCACTGAAATCTCCATACCGATCTGCGCAATGTAAACAAACCGGTGCCACACTTGCTATCAGCACGGTGATTCGAGCGCGCCAAATTATTTATTTATTTTTTTTTTTTATAAGCGTTTCACGGATGATTAAATATAGGAAATGTCAGAGGGTGGGTGATAGGCGGGTAGGGATACTGAGAATGGTTAAATATAGGAAATGTCAGAGGGTGGGTGATAGGCGAGTAAGGATACCGAGAATGAGGATTGGGGAGATGAGAGTGTTCTGAGAATAATTGGGAGTTAGTGTGATAGGAGGTGTATATTGATCCTACATTTAAACACCTGGAGATTGTAGCTGTCGGGAAAGCAGACTTGTGGAAGGGAGTTCCACAGGCGAGAAGCGCGAGAAAAGAAGTTGTTGGAGTAGAATTTACGGTTACATCTTATCTGTTTAACTGTAAAAGGGTGGGACCTAGTTGCTAATCTAGTATCTCGTGTAAATTCGTGCTTAGGCGGCACCAGTGATCTAAGCTCATCGAAGCAGAAGCCATGAAAGTACTTGTAGAAGAGGCACAGGGAAGCCACATCACGCCGGTGAGAGAGTGGTTGCAGCCGGTCTGCCAAGTCAGTATCAACCACGTTACAGATCCTCCTTTGTATTTTGTCAAGAAACCCAAGGAGAGCAGCAGGGGCACCCGACCAGACATGGCAGCAATATTCAATACACGGGCGGATGGTAGATTTGTATATGTGCAGAATAGATTCAGGTGGGAAAAACTTCCGGGCCTTGCACAGAGAGCCGACTTTCATAGCAGCAGATTTGGCAATGGATTCGATATAGTCATTCGATTTGAGGTCCGCCGAAAGTGTAAGGCCAAGGAGGCGTAGTATTTTACTCTCTGGGAGGCTAGCCTGTCCCATGCTAATGGGAGGTAGATGCGATTAGAAAGGTTTAGTAAAATTCCCAGAATTGAATAAACAAAATGTTTATTAATGTTGCACATGAATGTTTATGATAAAAAAAAAGCTACTAAATAACAGATACAAAGAAAGGGACAACTTTAAACAAATTAATAGGGAATGTACTTTCCCTGTTTTGAAATTACTTGAAGAAGTCAATGATCCATAGAATTTGTTAATTGTAGGATGATTCACGACATTTCAATCGTTGTATGGTCCGACCATCTTCAGGAAGGCCGGAGCTTACAATATCATCAATCATGTCCTGGATGAATGTTAGCAACTTAGAACACTATTTAAATACTTGGTTACTAGAATAAAGTAAAATTTGGCCTACAAAAACAACATTTAATCTATATTAATAAATAAAACGCTTTAAAACTGGCAATACTTGCACACAATGACAGCAGCGTTTATATTTGACATATAAATGTTGGGGAAAAAGAGGTTTTTATTAAATGCCTTTAGAAAAACAAGGTAGTAAAATAGAGTCATTTGTCTCGTTTATAGACAATATATGACGTATGCATTGTTAACAACTTACATAATGTCATTACATTGCATATAGGTTAGAATTAAATATAGAAATGTCTGTTCGTCGATCTGGTTGTTTGGTTATAGTTACAGTTTATATAACAGGAAAATAGATTAACTAGAGGAGAAGTCGTTTAATTTGCAGAAAGAAAATATTGCATATTTTAACAATATTAGTGAAATTCGACAAGGAATGATGCAAACAAGAAGAAAACTCATACCTAGCATCAGAGACAGCTGAGGTAATGAGGAGAGTGGGTTTAGAGAATCTAATACTCAAAGGACGGATAGAAGAAAAGAAAGACAGAAGAAAGCAGCGCGTGACGTATTTGAGAAAACGGATGGTAAAGCAGGGCATGGGAGACATACCAAGGGCAAAAATATTAAGAGTGACAAGGGGCAGGGGCAAGTGGAAGTCTATTATTGCCGACGTTCTGAAAGGACATAACACATAAGGAAGAAAAGACGACAAAATGAAAATGTAATGTTTCTCTTTTATTTTAGCTTTTGCTTCGGGTTTGGCTCTAAGTAGGTATAATTGTAGTTCTTAGTCTCAGCCATTATACCATTTACTCAGAGGACTTATTTAGCCTTCAAAATTCAGTTTACGATGAAAAAAGTTTATTTGATATCGATACCAGGAAATCAAAGTTTGACTTACATCCACTGATTTTTCTTTCAGTCTACAGTTTCGTTTTAACTGGAAACAACTATTGGTTTTTAGTCTTTCGTGCCAACGTCCAAAGAGTCTGAGCTCCAGGAATATGGATTAGTTTTAAAGATTCATTACACCCGAGCAATGCCGGACTATACTGCTAGTATTATTATTTTAATAAGTAGTAATTAGCGGGGGATCAATTTATTACTTTATAAAAACAGAAAACAGATCCTCCACTTTAGGTTCAACAGTAGCTTTAGTTGTTTTCGTTTTCAGTTAATTTGGGCTAATTCTTAGGGGAATCAGTTTATTAATTCATGACAAATGAAAACGGACCCCTCACTTTATGCCCAGTAGAAGCTTTAATTATGATTCCAACGATTATATTATACGTGATATAAGCTTGGGTGATCATGTCTCAAAAGAGACATGATTGACTGTGCAGAAGTGCTAATAATTAGTGGGGGATCAGTTTATTACTTCCTAACAATAGAAAATAAATCCCCCACTTTAGGTTCAACATAAGTATTAATTTTATTCGTTTCCGATTATATTAATTTGTATTAATTCTTGGGGGACCAGTATATTATTTCATAACAATAAAAAACAGATCCCCCACTTTAGGTTCAACAGAAGCTTTTATTGTATTCATTACCGATTATATTAATTTGTACTAATTCTAAGGGGATCAGTTTATTACTTCCTAACAATAGAAAATAAATCCCCCACTTTAGGTTCAACATAAGTATTAATTTTATTCGTTTCCGATTATATTAATTTGTATTAATTCTTGGGGGACCAGTATATTATTTCATAACAATAAAAAACAGATCCCCCACTTTAGGTTCAACAGAAGCTTTTATTGTATTCATTACCGATTATATTAATTTGTACTAATTCTAAGGGGACCAGTTTATTACTTTATAACAATAAAAAACAGATCCCCCACTTTAGGTTCAACATAAGCTTTTATTGTATTCATTACCGATTATATTAATTTGTACTAATTCTAAGGGGACCAGTTTATTACTTTATAACAATAAAAAACAGATCCCCCACTTTAGGTTCAACAGAAGCTTTTATTGTATTCATTACCGATTATATTAATCTGTACTAATTCTAAGGGGACCAGTTTATTACTTTATAACAATAAAAAACAGATCCCCCACTTTAGGTTCAACATAAGCTTTTATTGTATTCATTACCGATTATATTAATTTGTACTAATTCTAAGGGGACCAGTTTATTACTTTATAACAATAAAAAACAGATCCCCCACTTTAGGTTCAACATAAGCTTTTATTGTATTCATTACCGATTATATTAATCTGTACTAATTCTAAGGGGACCAGTTTATTACTTTATAACAATAAAAAACAGATCCCCCACTTTAGGTTCAACATAAGCTTTTATTGTATTCATTACCGATTATATTAATTTGTACTAATTCTAAGGGGACCAGTTTATTACTTTATAACAATAAAAAACAGATCCCCCACTTTAGGTTCAACAGAAACTTTTATTGTATTCATTACCGATTATATTAATCTGTACTAATTCTAAGGGGACCAGTTTATTACTTTATAACAATAAAAAACAGATCCCCCACTTTAGGTTCAACATAAGCTTTTATTGTATTCATTACCGATTATATTAATTTGTACTAATTCTAAGGGGACCAGTTTATTACTTTATAACAATAAAAAACAGATCCCCCACTTTAGGTTCAACAGAAGCTTTTATTGTATTCATTACCGATTATATTAATTTGTACTAATTCTAAGGGGACCAGTTTATTACTTTATAACAATAAAAAACAGATCCCCCACTTTATGCTCAGTAGAAGCTTTATGATCCCAGTCAGTCAGTTATGGGCCATACTTGATTGACTACAGAAGATGTCATTTAATTTATAGAAATAAAATATTACATATTTTAACAATTTTAGTGAACTCTATGTCAAAGTGAAAACAGTATTTGCTTAACGGGTTCGTCCCTTGGGACTTCACCGGACTAAAGTAATGTTTCTCACATATACACATATACACAGGTATGTATATTTATATATACACACATATATATACACACATGTGCATATATATACACATATACACACATATATACACACATGTGCATATATATACACATATATACACATATACAAACATACACATACATATGTATATATATACACAATATACACATATGTACACACATATGTATACAGATATACACAGATATGTATATTTATATATACACACATATATATACACACATGTGCATATATATACACATATACACACATATATACACACATGTGCATATATATATACACATATATACACATATACACACATATGTATATATATACACAATATACACAATGTACACACATCTGTATACACATATACACAGATATGTATATTTATATATACACATATATATAAACACATGTGCATATATATACACATATACACACATATATACACACATGTGCATATATATACACATATACACACATATATACACACATGTGCATATATATACACATATACACACATATATATACACACATATATACGCACATATATATATATATATATATATATATATATATATATATACACACATTCCCGGTGAACGGTGACAGGCCACGACTAAAAATTGTTTTTAAAGTGTTTTTTTTGTGGAAAATAGGCACTTTATATCTACCCGCATTTTCAGCGTGTTACAAGGGTAGCTGGTGCTTACATGTCAGTCATGCAGTAGCCAAAACTAACCGAGGGTTAAAAGAATTTTCATCCGGCCGAAATAGAAATAGGGTAAAATCACGCAAAAATTTCTATAGAGAGATAGAGAAAGAAAGATAGCAAAGTAGGATAGAGAGAGAGAGAGAGAGAGAGAGAGAGAGAGAAGAGAGATGGAGAGTTAGTGAGAGAGAGAAGGAGAGGGATAGCCAAGAAGAGAGAGAGGGAAGGAGGGAGACAGAGAGAGAAAAAGTAGAGAGAGAGAGAGAGAGAGAGAAGGGGAGTGAGATGGAGAGTTAGTGAGAGAGAGAAGGAGAGGGATAGCCAAGAAGAGGGAGAGGGAAGGAGGGAGACTGAGAGAGAAAAAGTAGAGAGAGAGAAGGGGAGTGAGATGGAGAGTTAGTGAGAGAGAGAAGGAGAGAGCGATAGCCAAGAAGAGAGAGAGGGAAGAAGGGAGACTGAGATAGAAAAAGTAGAGGGGGAGAGAGAGAGAGAGAGAAGAAAAAGAAGAGGGAAGAAAAAGATGAGAAAATTTAAGGAGAGGGAGAACCTGGAGTTTGCCTATGAGCAGGAAGCAGACTGTCGCCGCTCAATGTTGACTTCACTCCCCTCCCTTATATTTACTCAAGCTCTAACTCGGATACTGAGCACTTTTAGCCACAAATATAGCATTTCTTAAAACTATATCTTTTATAATATTATTAATAATTATTAATAAATTTTCAAAATTAAATAAAATATTCAAGGTAAGAAGTCGACTTTACCTTTTTCTCTTTGTCGCAAGGTGAATTTAAAAAGTTTAAACTATTCACTCGCCTCACCACAAGGACAAATACGATACAAGGTCGATTTAAATCGAAAACACCGACGCAGACGCGTGGGTAGATTAAAATTGGGCAGTTCCCTCGACGCTTGCTTTTCTTGGAATCACATAGGCCTCACTGGACATCCTGACCCTACTCTTGTTAGGACAACAGAGAGGTACAGCCTTAGGGTACGGTGTCCCCATATACTAGACAATTATACTCTCTAGGGCACACAGGAAAAAAAAATCCTTAGCCAGGGACTTGACTGATTTTTAAAACTATTTTACATGCTGGCAAAATGTCACCCCGGGGTAAATAGCGAGCCACTTGCAACTGCTTCATTCTTACAGTCAGTACATTTATGGACAGGACGATAAAAATATGCTTTTTTTTTTTTTTTTTTTTAACTCGAGTCAAAAGCGACAAAGAGAAAAATATATATTATTCTCGAAACATCAAAGAAAGAATTTTTTGAATTTAATCTACTGACATCAAATTAAAACTTTAATTCCAGCTAAACAACTTAGATATTCCCACGTGTATTTACATATACACGCACACACAGATAAAGAATTATAAATATATTTAGATAAACGTATACAAAGAAATACGCGCACTGACATTTCCATACGTGTGTGTGTGTGTGTATATATATATATTGTTTGTAGGTATATGTATATATAATTTTTGTGTGTATACACATACATACATACTATTTGTGTGTATATATACATATATATTATGTTTGGGTGCATATATGTATAATGAGTGTGTGTGTATATATAATGTTTGTGCGTGTATATGCATATATTTAGTGTTTGTGTGTATATATATATAATGCTTGAGTGTATGCATATATATCGTTTGTGCGTGTATATGCATATATGTAATGTTTGTGTGTGTATATGTATGTGTGTGTGCATCAGTGTATATATGTATGTGCATGTTTGTGTCTCTATATATATATTGTTTGTAGGAATATGTATATATATACATAATATTTGTGTATAAGTATATATACCATATTTGCATGTGTATGTCTCTATATATATATATATATATATATATATATAATGTTTGCATGTGTGTATATAAAAAATGTTTGTGTATATATATAATATTTGTGTGTATATATATATGTAATGTTTATGTATATATAATGTTTGTGTGTATATGTATATATAATGTTTGTGTGTGTATGTATATATAACGTTTGTGTATATATGTATATATAACGTTTGTGTATATATGTATATATAATGTTTGTGTATATCTAAACATATTTATAAATGGAACTGTGCGTGTGTGTGTGTCTCCGTTACCTATAGACTCCGAAACGGCTGAACCGATTTTCTTGAAAATTTATACAGTTTTACTATAAGCGTCTGCGAGTGTTCTTAGCTAGGTTTTGTGTCGAGTTACCCCTGATAAATATCGAAAGTTGATAATCGAAAAAATCGGGTTATAGAAGGAGTGGTCCGATTTTAATCAGATTTGATACACTCATAGGCAAAGACATAAGAAACGATATTCAGATGTTTCAAAGTTGCAGTTCTTACAATAGTGCAGAAATCGATAATATATATATATATATATATATATATATATATATATATATAAGGCAAGATGTTTCTGTGTGTGTCTGTTTATCTGCCTGTATGTCTGTATTTTTTTCAGCCCTTTTATTTTAGTTTTTGCTTCGGGTTTGACTCTAAGTAGGTATAATTGTAGTTCTTAGTCTCAGCCATGATATCATTTACTCAGAGGACTTATTTAGCCTTCAAAATTCAGTTTACGACAAAAAAAACTTATTTTATATCAATAACAGGAAATCAAAATTTGACTTACATCCATTCATTTTTCTTTCAGTCTACGGTTTCGCTTTAACTGGAAACAACTATTGCTTTTTAGTCTTTCATGCCAACGTTCAAAGACTCTAAGCTCCAGGACCATGGATTAGTTTTGAAGGTTTCATTACACCCGAGCAACGCCGGGCTATACTGCTAGTATGTATATATAATGTTTGTGTATATGTATATATGTTTGTGTTTATATGTATATATTTATAATGCTTGTGTATGTATATATATATATATATCTTTCTTTGCACATTATATGCATGTAAGATAGAAAAATCTCTAAGGAAACATAACACAAGGAAACTCTAATCGTATTACGCAGCCCCTTGAGAACAACAGTTATACCCAACCAGAATAGATAAGTTGAAATAAAGAAAAATAGACAAAGATTAAAGTTAAGAAGTTATTTATATTAGGTAAAATGAACAACAACAAAAAACAAACAACAAAAACAATAATGAACATTTGCGATTCTAAAATAGGCCTTGCAAAATGCATTCAAATGATGAGAATCTATTCGGGTCAGTCCAACAAAATCCACAGCTTAAAAAAAAAAAAGAAAAAAAAATAATTGAAAGACAATATTTAGAAATAAAAAATAAAAGATATACATATATTCGAATGTGCGTTTTGGTGCTGTGGAACAACAAATCGGGGTACCGAGATCGAATTCTAATTGAATCCATTGCATTCACTTACGCGCAAATACCCTTGGGAAAGTTATTAATCCGTCTCTTCCCCCCAGTTATGGGTTAAATAATAGGACAGATTGGGTTTTATAGCTTTGGCTGGCAACCAGTCTACCGCAGAAAGCAATGGCAATCTACTGCGGAAAATTTTCTGCTCAGTCAATCACGTCTCTTTCCAGACATGGTCGTCCAAAGCGTGTATCACGTATGGCACTTAACTGACTATATATATATATATATATATATATATATATATATAGCATAATGATGATCAACGTATACTGTCTTAATATGTATAGGAAAAACTACTGAAAAGTTGTAAGTTTAAAAATGTATTTTTTTGACAGTATTTATTTATTTCTATTATAATATATATATTTGATATTTCAGACCGGCTTCGGCCTTTCATCAGAAACAAATCTTGATGAAAGGCCGAGGCCGGTCTGAAATATCAAATATATATATATATAATCATAGAAATAAATAAAACTGTCAAAAAAATACATTTTTAAACTTACAATTTTTCAGTTGTTTTTTCTACATATATATATATATATATATATATATATATATATATACACCATCTTTTACTCCAATTACTTTTCCCCTTATTTGAGGTTTGCTTTACGATTCAGTCCTATCAGAATCTTTCACCTTTTTGCAATGGTGAACTGGTCTACGAAGGCCGGAGCGGTGAAGAGGCTTACCCCTTGTTCCCTGTTTAGGATGTGGTTTCCGGCTTTCTCTTTTCCAATCTTTTCACTCCTTTTCCTTTTTTTTTTTTTCAATTGGAGTAGATAGACTAACCTATCGCCCGGTTCACACTCCACCCACGTCTATTGAACAGGTGAAGAGGCTCATCCCTTGTTTCCTGTTTAGGATGTGGTTTCCGGCTTTCTCTTTTCTCTTTTTCAATCTTTTCACTCTTACCTAGCCCCCTGCACACCAGTGGCGTTACCGCCTTGCTCGGGGTGATTAGATTAAAAAAAAAAAACCAGAGAGCAGAATTCGACTTCCGTTTCGGTTCATTACAAGCACCTACGCGCAAATACCGTTAGGAAATGAATGAATCAATTTTCACCTCCACTGCCAGCTATGACTTAAATAGATTGGATCATATAGACTTATTGTACTAAGCTCCGTACCCTAGGAAAATCAGCTCTACTTTGTAGCCATTAACCTTCTAAAAAAAAATTGATTTTGATCGGTCAATATCTGGTTATTTTAGAGGATGTGACTGACGGAAGTCACAGAAAATGATTTATAGATGCTTGTACGTTGTGGTGCTGTGAATATCGGCTCGGGACGAGAAATCGGAGAGCCGAGTTCGAATTCCAGTTGAATTCGTTGCATCTTTTTACGCGCAAATACTCTTAAGACAGGAATTAATCTGTCTCTTCCCTTCGGCTATGGGTTAAATGACAGGACAGATTGGGTTCTATAGCCTTAGTTGGTAACCAGTCTACAGCAGAAAGTTATGGTAATCTACTGCGAGATAATCTTCTGCCCAGTCAGTCATGTCTCTTTTGAGACATGATCGCCCAAGCGTGTATCACGTATGGCACTTAACTGACTGATATATGATATACATCAAATTTAAGTTACACTAGAGGAAAAAAAATGGAGTCCAGTTTTCGGATTTCAAAGAATCAACTAAATTTTTGAAAGATTTATGCTTTTTTACTGGGTCAATTTCGGACCAGAGGGACTTTTTACCCGTAGAAAAGATTTCAAAATAATTTTAACGAAATTAACCGATTACTTCATATATTTTCAGTCGGTCAAATAAGTCGGTCAATTAAGTGCCATACGTTTGGGCGATCATAACTTTCGATCCATGACTGACGAGGCAGAAGATTTTCCCGATGTAGGTTGCCATTTCTTTTTGCTTCTTATTAAGGTTTCCATTTTTAAGGATGTTGTGGAAAGTGATTGGTAGGTCATTGTGGATATTTAAATGTGTTCTATTGGAGCTATGAACATGGCCACAATGTGAAGAGTGTGTTCGGAATTAAAACATTTATTTTGTTTAAAAAGAGAGAGAAAAGGAGAGATAAATGAGAGAAAGAAAAGGAGACAAAAATAAGAGAGATAAAAGAGGGAGAAATGAGAGACAGAAAAAAGAGTAAGAAAGAAGAAGAGAGGAGAAGAAAGGAGAAGAGAGTAATGGAGAGAAGAGAGTAAGAGAGAAGAAAAGAATTACATCGCAATCTATATATTAAAACTTTGAATTTTTATTTGTTTAACATATAAACGTATTAACGTATTTAAGTGGAAAGTCTGTTTATTTTTTCCCACTCAAATACGAGTATCCATTAAAAAATAATAATGTTATACAAATAAAAATTTGAATATGTCGGCTAATGCCAGTTTCGTGAATTTCCGCTAAATTCCGTAATATTAAAACATACAAGAAACAACCTTGATAATCGTTAATACATCAGACGAGAATGCTCGGAGGCAAATATTTTTCATTAATTTCTTACAAACTGTATCCCAAAAGAAACGTCTTTTATACATGCAAGTAAAATATAATAAAAACTCAATTGTAGTTCCTTACCAGTCATCTTTAATGAAACCTGTACTATATATATATATATATATATATATATATATATATATATATATACACATAAAAGGTTCATCTTTTCTTATTGAGTTTGACTTTTATTTTCTAAAAATAATCAGTTGTAAAGATTTCTTGTTTAAGTTTGAAGCCCGAAAACAGTTAAAAATATTTCTTTGCCTTAAACAAGGTTAACTGTTGAATTGGTAACAACAGCAGTGACAACATTATATCCGAAAACATATATATATATATATATATATATATATATATATATATATATATATATATATATATATATATATATATATATATATATATATATATATATTAATTTTGTTGTCACAATGGTTTTTTGATCAACTTTCGTGGTACAGTGGATATCGGCTCGGAACGAGAAACCGGGGAGCCGAGTTCGCATTCCAGTTGAGTCCATTGTATTCACTTACGCGCAAATACCCTTGGGAAAGGTATTAATCCGTCTCTTCCTTCCAGTTATGGGTTAAATAGCAGGATAGATTGGGTTCTATAGCCTTGGTCGGTAACCAGTCGACCGCAGAAAGCAACGGCAAACTACTGCGTGATAATCTTCTGCCCAGTCAGTCATGTCTCTTTCGAGACATGATTGCCCAAGCGTGTATCACGTGTGGCACTTAACTGACTGACCCCTCCTTAATCATGAATTCATCATATATTTTCTAAAATAAAAAAACTTTCAACATTTGTTTTTAAAATATCACCCGAAGAAAAAAATTGTTCTGAAACATGGAAAATTTTTGTATAGTGATATAATGCTTTTATAAACTATTGTAATAACAAAATTACAATATTAAGCCCTACTTTGTATTGAGCACCTTTTTATAAAAATGCATGAACAATAGATTTTTAATCTGTATTTTCATTCCTCATAATATATATATATATATATATATATATATATATATATATATATATACAATACCAGTCATAATTATCAGGCCACCCCAGTGTTTTAAAAATGATACATTTCATACTATTTTTTAGTATTTATTGCCAAGTGAATAATTGTAAATGAAAATAGAATGTTTTTTTGTTAATACTGCACAATAAAATGTGCATAAAATGATTTTATAAATATTTAATAATTACCTATATTGCAGTTACATTAATGAAAGAATGAAGAAAAGTTAGAGTGATTCGGACGAGTTCATCTTTGCTTCCTTGCCTTGTAAAATTTTGCAAAGTAATAATAGCAAAAGAACCATTCTATTTTTATTTGGCAATAAATACTAAAAATATGAAATACATCGTTCCTTTTAAAAACTGGGGGTGGCTTAATAATTATGGCTGGTAGTATATATATATATATATATATATATATATATATAACTAAATTTGTATCGTTCCTTTTAAAAACTGGGGGTGGCCTAATAATTATGGCTGCTAGTGTATATATATATATATATAATTAAATGTGTTTTTTTATTTAAAATTAATATAGTTTACATTGCGACACGGACATTTTTATGTTTCGAGATTTTTACCTCGTTATCAGGCAATGTTAGATCATAGTTGTGAAAATGATTTTCATTTGAGTATAAGAAACCATAAGTTTGTTATTTATGGATGTGGTAAAACAGAAAAATTTATGTGTGCGTTCAATTGAATTAATCAGAATAGAGATTCACTTTAAATTTGAAAAACATTATATTTTTGGGAAACATGATTTCTTTCAATCTTAACGGCAAAAGTGTCAGCCCATTTAAAACCCCAGTCTAGACTCCATTTCCGTTGATGTATCCATTTTTGTTACGAGATTTTTTCTTTTTTTTTTTGTATCTAAATATTTTCTAGCACAAAAAAGAATAAAGAAAAGAGAGAAAGAAAACATTTGATATTTTTGATCTAACTCAAAGAGACCTTTGAGTGTAATTATACTATTTATTTTGATTCAGAATACATTCTAAAACTCTTAATTTATAAATAACTTTTTTAATATCCATTTATTTATGAAAATACAATTTATTTTTGTTATAAAATCTATTATATTATTATAAAATTCTAATACAATTCTTAATATCAAAATGCAATTTTTTAAATATTTATTTAATTATTAAAAATTTAAATATCAATTTAATTATTTTGATATCCATTTAGTTATTACTCTGTCATAATAAATTAATAAACATTTTTATTTTTTTATTTTTTTTTAAGAAGAATCTTTTTAACTATATACTGAGGTGAACATTTTGCAATGTTTACATCTGACATTTTCTTTATTACGTTTATTTAATAGATTTATATTCTTGAGAAATTTCATAATACAGGGTGACGCCCCAAAAACGGGAATTTTTGAAGTGTGTATTGGCAGGTATGATCAAGTGGCAGCACTGCGAAACAGTGACCTCACGAAGTAAACACTCTGCCATTTTAGCAACCATAGATCAAGATGATAAGCAAGTTATGGAGGTCATATGAGGCCCATTTTCATCTCACAGGTTACGTGAATAAGCAGAACTAAACTGGGCAGACACAAATCCTAAAGAAAATCTGGAGCGCCCTTTACACGCTAGTCAGGTGACAGTATGGTGTGCTGTTTCATTACATGTGATCATCGGACCTTATTTTTTGAAAATCATCAGGGGACCTCAGTCACTGTCACTGCAAATTTCAAGAATGCATTCGTACAGGAGAACGCCATCTACGGGACGTAATTTTGAAAAAATAAAAATTTCATCATTGTTTCTTAAATGGCATGTTTTAAGGTATTTAAACCTTAAAACATGCCATATTTTTCTTCCATCGCTCTTGGTTTTATTGAATTGTTAAAAGTTTCCGTTTTTGGGGGTCAGCCTGTATATAGTTTTTCATATAGATACAAGGGGCATGGGTCGTTTAAAAGACTTACATATTCTGCCTAGTAAGCAATCGGAGTGTAACCGTGCTGATGAGCTGTGATACAGCGAAACAGATCTGTCTGTGGATGACTATTTACGCTCTCACACCCTGATTGAGCACTCTGGAAGAATGGTAGACTTTGAAAAATAATAGTTACCCTGGCATGTACGTATCGTTCATTCACTAATGAATTAGAGCACTCTGGATATTGGGCGTGTATAATGATAATGTACATGCTAAAAAGTCTGCCTTCTTCTACCGAGCGCCCACTTCGGTCGGGTTTCAATCCTGGGTTAAAAGCAATCGGAGCCTAACCCTGCTGAAGCGCTGTAATACAGCGAAACAGATCTGTCTGCGGATGACTATGTATATATATATCGTGTTGAATACACCGGTTCCCGTCCGATCACCGAAGTTAAGCAACATCGAGCCTGGACAGTACTTAAATGGGTGACCATTTGGGGATACCAGGTGCTGTAGACGTAAGGACTAAAATGGTCCGGGGTTGGGTGCTGGGCTAACAACCCTGCCCCGTAAAAAACAGTTTGTTACAGAAACAGCCACAAAAAGGTGCTGCCCTATGCACCATCTGGGTGTGATGGATAAATGATGATGATAAATATATATATAAGTATGGCAACAAAATCATTGTGAAATATCTCAACTGTCAGTTTTTTTTTGTTTTTTTTTTAATCATATCACCCCGACCAAGGCGGTAACGCCATTGATGTGCAGGTGGCTACGTAAGAGTGAAAAGATTGGAAAAGAGAAAGCCAGAAACCACATCCTAAACAAGGAACAAGGAATGAGCCTCTTCACCTGTTCAATAGACGTGGGTGGAGTGTGAAACGGGCGATAGTTTAGTCTATCTACTCCAATTGAAAAAAAAAAAAAGAAAAGTGAAAAGATTGGAAAACCAGAAACCACATCCTAAACAGGGAACAAGGGATGAGCCTCTTCACCTGTTCAATAGACGTGGGTGGAGTGTGAACCGGGCGATAGTTTAGTCTATCTACTCCAATTGAAAAAAACAAAAAAGAAAAGTGAAAAGATTGGAAAAGAGAAAGCCGGAAACCACATCCTAAACAGGGAACAAGGGATGAGCCTCTTCACCTGTTCATTAGACAAGGGTGGAGTTGTATACAATAATCAAGAGTTAAAATGGTTTTGAGGAAGTAAAGCTTGTAGGTCTCGTCAAAGACCATCCTACGAACATTGTGGATTGGCGCTACAGAATCCCAAAGAACTCTCAGGTAATAGAAAATACATCGCTTGAGAACTTGAAGCTATTGGGAGATGATCTATGTTTATTAATTCAGCCTTGTGTCATACATAACCGAACACCCTACAGCTTAGAAGTTTTATCCAGAATTATCAGAAGGTTGTAGATTGTGTGGGTTGGTTGCAGAAGGTTGTAGATTGTGTGGGTTGGTTGCAGAAGGTTGGAGATTGTGTGGGTTGGTTGCAGAAGGTTGGAGATTGTGTGGGTTGGTTGCAGAAGGTTGGAGATTGTGTGGGTTGGTTGCAGAAGGTTGGAGATTGTGAAAAATGTGTTGACTGTGTGGAATAGTGGAATACACATTTTTCAAGTTAAAATAGAAATTTATTAAAAGGAAAGAATAACAAGAATTCGTAGAAAATTAATGTTCAAGTAATGAGTTAAGGGTATCAAGAGTTGTAAAAATGTTCGTAGATGTAATTTTTTCGAAAGAGTTTATGCGTACGTATGTATGTATGTATGTATGTATGAGCATTTGTTTAGTAGGAATGTCTTTGAATGGGGAAGAAGAAGTAAAAGGAATCAGCATACGAGAAAGAAGGAGAAAGAGAACGAATGTCCGTGTCGACTTGAAGCTTCTTCCATTACATTTTGGCTTGTCGTCTCTGCTGCTTCCATCCCCTAACTGACTGACACTAATCGAAGTCATTTATATATCTATTAGATTTTTTGCACTGGATCGTGAAGTCTTTTCGGTCTTGCAAATCGCGAAATCCGGTTTGAACGTTTTTTGTAAGCACGAGATCAACCCTTTTTTCTATGCGGCAAAACCAGGACTTCACACGTCATTGTGAATTTTTGTGAAAGTGAAGAAGAAATTAATTCTTATCCCCCATAGACTTACTACTAAATGCAACTAGAAGAGATTTTCACGTTCGACATCAATTCAAAGAAAAGGTTAGGAAGGAAGCAGACATCAATAATGGAAGGAACGAAAGGAACTGAAAATATTTTAAGAGAAAGATTTTATAAATTACAACCAAGTTGGCTGTTTAGTCAAAGAATACTAAATATTTTACTGATAATACGGAATATTTTGCTGTTTATACGGAATATATAACGGTTTATACGGAATATTTTACTGTTTATACGGAATATATAACGGTTTATACTGAATATTTTACTGTTTATACGGAATATATAACGGTTTATACTGAATATTTTACTGTTTATACGGAATATATAACGGCTTATACTGAATATTTTACTGTTTATACGGAATATATAACGGCTTATACTGAATATTTTACTGTTTATACGGAATATATAACGGCTTATACTGAATATTTTACTGTTTATACGGAATATATAACGGTTTATACTGAATATTTTACTGTTTATACTAAATACTTTACTATTCATACTGAATATTTTACTGTTTAGTCAATGAAAGCTGAATATTTCATTGTAAGTAAATGGCTAATATTAACGTCAATTGTCATCTATCCAAAATATCTTCACACGCCTAACAATCAGCTTTTATCTATCCATCATTCATTAACTCTCTAAATTAAGTGGTTGTTAGGATTTGTTTTGAGTGAACAACACTAAAAAAACTGAAGCCAACGGTCAACCGTCAATCTATTCAGTATATCCTCACAAGCCTTAGGGTCACCGGTTATCCATCTGACATGACCAGTGACCCGAGGTTTGTGAGGATATCTATCCAACATTCATTCATTAACTTGAGTGGCTCTTGGAACTGTTCTAGATAAACAACAGTATATATATATCTGTCTCCTTCTACCGATAGCCTGTAGCTCAGAGGTAGAATCGCCGACTGACGCCAATTCGTTCGGGTTTCTATCTTGGGTAAAAAGCAATCGGCTGTCTAACCGTACTGATGAGCTGTGATACAGCAAAACAGATCTGTCTGCGGATATATATATATATATATATATATATAAAATACTGTGCAAAAGTATTAGGACAATAAATATTTTATCTTTTATGAGGCATCAAAATAAAATTTAAAATCACCCCTGTCCTAACACTTTTGCACACTACCGGTAGTATGCAAAAGTATTAGTACAGGAGGTGATTTTCCTAAAAATCTCACTGAAATTCAAATACATGGTGAAAAGCCAAGTAAATTACTAATAAATATTGATTATTTAAAACTAGGTTTAAAAGAAATGTATTAAAAAGAAGTTATATTTAATTTTTCCTATTTTCTATTAAACAAGTTGTTTTGAAACTACTCATCATTCTATTATCCTTGGATATGACTGACTTTTTTCTTATTCCCCCTCTCGAATTGATAAATCTAATGTTACTTCGCAAGACACACTTTGGAAACAACTACAAGCTGCTTGGCAGGAGATACCATTAGATACATTGAAGAAGCTTGTGATGTCAATGCCTGACAGAATGAAGGCTGTAATCAAATTAAAAGGCTATTATACTAAATATTATATTTATTTTTTAACAAGTATTTTTTCTTGTTAAAGCATTTGTTGAGTAAATCAAATAAAATTACTTTATTTGAATTGTTTATTTCCTGTCAATGTCCCTCATAAAGGATAAAATAGTTCTTATTCTAATACTTTTGGCGCTAAGGATTATCACAATTAGACACATAATTCTGGGTATGACGGTAAACTGCATCCGGCAGCAAGGTATCTGATTGGGAGGTTGTGAGGAGCATGGAACCACCTCTTAATTGCTCTTGTTCCCAGGTTCACCCTGACCCGGAATGGGAGCATCAATTAAGGTCCCAGTGATGGGTAAATAGTTAAACACCAGACTGGGGTTAAAACACTATGAAAGAATAAAAATAGACTTTTACAGAAAAATATATACATAAAAATAAACATTTATAGAAAAATATACATTTTTGAAGGAATTTTTTTTAATTTTTTATAAGCGTTTCACCTCGAGCAAGGCATGTCACTGCCACTACTGCGCAGGGGGCTACGTAGAGTGGAGAAAGGATGATTAAATATGGGAAATGTCAGAGGGTGGGTGATAGGCGGGTAAGGATACCGAGAATGAGGGTATTACCAATATTACATTTTTGAAGGAAAAGATTATATTTATATATTTTTGAACACAAAACGAAAAGGCATCTTCAGTTTTCTAAAATAAATAAAAAAAAATCTTCATCGAAATCTGACTAAATCAGCCTTCTTATTATAACCAAACATTAAAAAATCCTTAAAACCCCACATTTTTGGCATTAAATAACCCACATATGTTCTACTAGCAGTATAGCCCGGCGTTGCTCGGGTGTAATGAAAGCTTTAAAACTAATCCATGGTCCTGGAGCTCAGACTCTTTGGACATTGGCACGAAAGACTAAAAAGCAATAGTTGTTTCCAGTTAAAGCGAAACCGTAGACTGAAAGAAAAATGAATGGATGTAAGTCAAATTTTGATTTCCTGGTATCGATATCAAATAAGTTTTTTTCATCGTAAACTGAATTTTGAAGGCTAAATAAGTCCTCTGAGTAAATGGTATCATGGCTGAGACTAAGAACTACAATTATACCTACTTAGAGCCAAACCCGAAGCAAAAACTAAAATAAAAGGGCTGAAAAAATACAGACATACAGGTAGATAAACAGATACACACACAAATATATATATATATTATCGATTTTCTGCACTATTGTAAGATCTGCAACCTTGAAACTTCTGAATATCGTTTCTTATGTTTTTGTCTATGAGTGTATCAAATTTGATTAAAATCAGACCACTTCTTCTATAACCCGATTTTTTTCGATTATCGATTTTAATCGTGTAAAATCCTTTGTACAATAACGACGGAAGCTGATGATGGTTCGCCTGAAATAGGCCATACACTTCCGATTTACCATGAAATAACGTGTCTGCCTAAATTTTTCTTATATATATATATATATATAAGGTTCATCTTTGCTTATTGAGTTTGACTTTTACTTTCTAAAAATAATCAGTTGTAAAGATTTCTTGTTTAAGCTTGAAGCCCGAAAGCAGTTAAAAATATTTCTTTCTGTCTTAAACAAGGTTAACTGTTGAATTGGTAACAACAGCAGTGACAACATTATATCCAAAAACCTGTCTTCACTTGTTAATAGATTTAAACATGACAGACTTTCCCGGGATTGTGCGTGTGTGATTTTGAGAGTAAATTGAACGTATATTCAGTTAATACTGTTGCTTCTGCTTCCACGCCCTTTTGTCGAGGTTGCCCTAACCCCGTCTTCAGAAAGGTACCAGCTAAAAATAGCAGCTGAGTGATTTGGCTTCCAACTCCCACACTGATCCACCCAATTATATTCAAGCAGTGTCAAAGGTGCTCCCTGATGTCTGTAGCAGCTGGAATGTTTTGCATGACACGTCAGAAAACACAACCTAGAGTGGTGTGTTGAATCAAACAAGTATCTGGCTCCACCCCAGGTGTATAATATAACCAGGTGTTAATGGGATGAATTTGCTATTGTGATTTACGAACTCTAGAAAACATGACTGCTGCTTGTTTTAACTGTAATATCAGGTTTTGCTTCAAACACAAAACAACGGCTATTATTAATTTCTGCTTAGTACTCCATTCACCTGCAGCAACCGAAAGGTAATCCTACAGAAGGATGCTGAGGATACCATGGACTGAATATATGAGCAACGACAAGGTTTTGGAGAGGAGGCAAATATCATGGATAGAAAAAGGCAGAAGAAATGCTATGCCCCAAAAAATCTTTCAAAAGAGAATTCTTAGCTTTTTTTTTTTTTGGCAGGGGTGGTGCAAGTGTCTTGTGCTCACCCCAAATCTATGAAATGGGGCCCCCTCTCTACTACATCTCAATTTTCAGGAGATAGTATTCATATAAAATACAAATTTTACTATAACCTAAGTATGTAAAATAATGAGGAGTACTGGATTGTTATATGATGTCGGTTCTTCAATATGACAGTGAGTGCTGAACAATCTTCTCAGAGATGAAGTAGAGACTTGAAGAAACTGAAATGTAGTTCTACAGAAGGATGCTGAGGATACCATGGACTGAATATGTGAGCAACGACAAGGTTTTGGAGAGGAGGCAAATATCATGGATAGAAAAAGGCAGAAGAAATGCTATGCCCCAAAAAATCTTTCAAAAGAGAATTCTTAGCTTTTTTTTTTTTTGGCAGGGGTGGTGCAAGTGTCTTGTGCTCACCCCAAATCTATGAAATGGGGCCCCCTCTCTACTACATCTCAATTTTCAGGAGATAGTATTCATGTAAAATACAAATTTTACTATAACCTAAGTATGTAAAATAATGAGGATAATGAGGATAATGTAAAATAATGAGGATTGTTATATGATGTCGGTTCTTCAATATGACAGTGAGCTGAACAATCTTCTCAGAGATGAAGTAGAGACTTGAAGCAACTGAAATGTAGTTCTACAGAAAGATGCTGAGGATACCATGGACTGAATATGCGAGCAATGATAAGGTTCTGGAGAGGATGGAAACAAAAAAGAAACCAATATTTAACACCAGAAAAAGACAGCTGAAATTCCTGGAACATGTAATGAGGAAGGAGGGCTTGGAGAATCTGATACTCACAGGTCAGAGAGAGAGAAAGAGAGATAGCGGAAAGCAACGCGTAACATACTTGATGGACTTGAGTTTGAGTTTTGTTTAACGGCATATCAACACATCTGTGGGTTATTTAATGTCAAAAAGGTGGGGTTTTAAGGTATTTTTTTAATGTTCAGTTATATTGAGAAGGTTGATTTAGTCAGATTTTAATGAAATATTTTGTTTTTATTCTTTATTATTTAAAACAAAAGCTAAAACTGTCTATTTAAAAATGTTTTGTTGAGAATATATTTTTTCCTTAAAAATGTATTATGGTAATAATTTTTACTTAAAAAAATGTATTGTTGGTAATACTTTTCCTTCAAAAATGTATATTTTTCTAAAAATATCTATTTTTTTTTTATCTATATATTTCTATAAAAGTGTATTTTTATACTTTCATAATGTTTTGACCCCAGTTTGGGGGTTAACTATTTGCCCATAGCTGGGACTAACAGGTGTTACCTCTCCGGGTCAGGGTGGACCTATAAACAATATCAATTAAGAGGTGGTTCCATACTTTTCACAACCTCCCAATCAGAGGGCATGCTGCCGGATGCAGTTTACCGTCAGGCCCAGGACCTTGATAGGTTTGAGCAAATGGATGACAGAGCGGGGTTTGGTAGGGGTAACAAGAGAAAGGGTGTTAAGGGCTACTAGAGACCGGGAAATGTGGAGGGCCATGATCATCTATGTCCTGAGGGGACACGGTATATAGAAGGAGAATAAGAAGAATTTCTTTTAGTTTTTTTCATCACCTGAGAGGCCCCTTTCTGTCTTAAACCAGCATGGCTGATGTTAACCTCCTTTCTTGGCTGAAAAGACTACATTGGATCCGTTGCTCGGTCAACTGTTAAGAAAGTTGGTACACTGTTTTATAGTAGAAGATTTTTTTTCTTCAGAATCGATATGCCTACCATTCACTCATCCTTAGAATATTGCTGCCACATATGGCTCCGACTATATATTTACAAATTCTGTTGTGGTGCAGTGGTTATCGGCTCGGAACGAGAAATCGGAAAACCGAGTTCAAATTCCAGTTGAATTCGTTGCATTCACTTACGCGCAAATAACCTTGGGAAAGGTATTAATCCGTCTCTTCCTTCCAGTTATGGGTTAAATAGCAGAACAGATTGGGTTCTATAGCCTTGGTCGGCAACCAGTCTACCGCAGAAAGCAATGGCAACCTACTGCGGGATAATCATCTACCCAGTCAGTCATGTATCTTTCGAGACATGATCACCCAAACGTGTATCACGTATGCCACTTAACTGACTGACTGAATAACATCCAAAGAAGAATCAGCAATATTATTGGTCTTGATCTGACGTCTTGTCTTCAGTTATTTTCCACAACAGTAAAGCTGCTTCCCTGGGCTTTTTTAAAATAATACTTTAATGATAATTGTTCGGATGAGCTTTTCGCTATGGTAACTATACTTTATGAATGTAAGCACTGGATTGGCAACTAGGTCCCATCAATTTTCAGTTGAATTGGCTACATATAAATGTAAGTTCTATGCTTACGGTTTTAATTCTCGCACTTCTTTCTTGTGGAACCCCGTCCCATCTCCATCCTTTCTAGTCAACTGTGATCTTTAAAAAATTAAATGGCAATAGATGCTATTGTTATCTACTGTCTTCAAGTTTATTCTTCTATTGTTGTGTTCCTTTAATAATGTTTCTGTTTTCTAATGCTTTCACACCCAGTATCTTAGTGGCTTTACTACCTTGCTTAGGATAAATTTGATTAAAAATAAAATAATTTTCAACCAAATAGTAATAGTCTTAAATTGCCTGAATTTCTAAGATGAAGAATTGTCAATTATTATTTATTTTGGACTGATATTTCTTTCATCTTTCCACCAAATGGTAATAAATTACCACTTAAATCCAGCAGTAATATATATATATATATATATATATATATATATATATATATATATATATATATACATATATATATAGTTAATTTTTCAACAGTAACCTCGAAAATATATACAAGCATTTATTTTATAAAATATAATTGATTAATTAAATTAACGTAATCGCTTTTATCAATGCAGTTAATTTAGTCATGAATATAGCATCTTCATTACATCACTATCTGTCGCTTCAGTCAGTTAATTGCAACAAATAATACAAACTTAGGCGATCATGTCTCAAAAGAAACATGGCTGACTAGATAGAAGATTTTCCTGCAGTAGATGGCCATTACTTTCTGCGGTAAACTGGTCGCCAACGAAAGTTATATAACCCAGTGTGTCGTGCTATTAACTAAGCTGGTTTTGAATTCAGTGCTTCCTTCTCCTAGACCGGTAGCCAACCAAGGCTATAGAACTCAGTCTGTCCTGCTATTAACCAGGTTGGTTTTGAATTCAGAATTTCCTCCTCCTAAACCGGTTTGTCCTGCCATGACTGGGGACAGGGAGATGAGATGGATTCATACCTTGGAAACATGAATGCAATTCGTGTTGATATCCATTGCTCCACCGTGCCTCCACGCTACCGCCACCGTGCCTCCACCGTACAGGTACATTAATAAGCTTGCAGCTAAAAGATGCAAAAGGCGTTCATTTTACATAGCATTTTATTTTTATTTTTTAACAGAATGAAGTGCATTAACAAGGAAATAAATTAGAATTAAATATTAAGAACACGTACTGAACATTGCGGATGTACGTTATGGTGCAGTGGATATCGGCTCGGAACGAGAAATCGGGGAGCCGAGTTCGAATTCCAGTTGAATTCCTTACATTCACTTACACGCAAATACCCCTAAGAAATGGTATTAATCCGTCTCTTCACTCCAGTTATAGGTGAAATCACAGGACAAATTGGGTTCTATAGCCTTGGCTGGCAACCAATCTACCGCAGAAAGCAATGGTAACCTACTACGGGATAATCAACTGCCCAGTCAGTCATGTCTCTTTCGAGACATGATCGCCCAAGCGTATATCACGTATGGCACTTAAGTGACTGAACATTATATAATTTAAATTTCAGATCCCTATTCACCTAATAATTACTTGTCGGGCTATGGACTTACTGATCAACCTATGTAAGTATATATTGATTTTCTACGCGCAGTTTAGATGTGGCACAAGGCTGAAAGTGTGAGATACTCAGTGAGGTACTCATGTAAGTATATATATATATATATATATATATATATATATATATATGTGTGTGTGTGTGTGTGTATTCAATGGTCTTTCTTCAGACTTTCATGAAATTGCATCCAAAAATTCGAATGGAGACAAATTTCTTTCTGGATGTGGCTTGTGGTGCAGTGGATATCGACTCGGAACGAAAAGATCGGAGAGCAAAGTTCGAATTCCAGTTGAATTCGTTGCATTCACTTATACACAAAAACCTTTGGGAAAGGTATTAATCTGTCTCTTCACTTCGTGGGTTAAATAGCAGGACAGATTGGATTCTATAGCCTTTGCTGGTAACCAGTCTACTGCAGAAAGTGCCCAGTCAGTTATGTCTGTTTCGAGACATGATCGCCCAAGCGTATATCACTTGACTGACTGATATTGATAGATTTTCAAAAATGCTTCCATATGAATTGTCATCTCTCAGAAACTCTCTGGTAAACAACATTTTGTATGAAATACAATCTTTTTTACTGTTATCACTACACAATTATATATATATATATATATATATTGTAAAACATACCAACAAAATAGTAGCACTAATCATGACCGAAATCAGAAAAACCTACTGCTAACAAATCGGTAAGGTAAGTCGTCAAACCCAAAAGGTACTACCAAATGAGTAAAGGGGAATAAAAAAAAAGAAACGAACAAAGCAAAACCCGTGTTCGAAAGAAAAAAACCCAAGACGAAAACCTTAAGAAGAAAGATCTCAATACGAAAGTACGAAAGTAGAGCAAAAACACGAACTAAACCTAAAAGTGAGCCAAAAGTCGACCGCGGTTTCACTCGCCGGATCGTCAATGATATATATATATATATATATATATATATATATATATATATATATAGTACTGTGCAAAAGTATTAGGACAAGAACTGTTTTATCTTTTATGAGGCATCAAAATAAAGTTTAAAATCAGCCTTGTCCTAACACATTTGCAAACTACCGGTAGTGTGAAAAAGTATTAAAACAGGGGTGATTTTCCTAATAAATAAAATCACTGACATTCAAATACAGGGTGAAAAGCCAAACCTTTGTAAGAATTTTTTAAATAAAAAGGAAGAGGAAGGAAGGCTTCGGAATTTGAATTGGCCCCCACAAAGCAATGATCTCAATACTATTGAACATCTACGGGATATATTGGATAAAAAATTGATAAATCTAATGTTACTTTGCAAGACACACTTTGGGAACAAATACAAGCTGCTTGGCAGGAGATACCATTAGATACATTGAAGAAGCTTGTGATGTCAATGCCTGACAGAATGAAGGCTGTGATCAAAGGAAAATGCTATTATACTAAATACTAAATTTATTTTATAACAAGTATTTTTCTTGTTAAAGCATTTGTTAAGTAAATCAAATAGAATTTCTTTAATTAAATTGTTTATTTTCTGTCAATATGCCTCATAAAGGATAAACTACGACCTCATATGATAACTGAAGGGATTAAATCACTGTCCATGAAAAAATAAGTTTCAAAATTGAGGAATAAATAAATATTTCCGTTGCATTGGAATAACACTAGTAATGAAATAATAGTAATGAAGAGTGTATAGAGCCAGAGTGTTGGGATAAAAAGCGATAATAATAAGATGGTATAAAACTAGTAATGAAATAATAGTAATAATGAAGAGTGTATAGAGCCAGAGTGTTGGGATAAAAAGCAACAATAATAAGATGGTATAAAACTAGTAATGAAATAATAGTAGTAATGAAGAGCGTATTGCGCCAGATTGTTGGCATAAGAAGCAACAATAATAAGATGGAATAAAACTAGTAATAAAATAATAGTAAAAAAGAAGAGTGTATAGAGCCAGAGTGTTGGGATAAAAAGTAATAATGATAAGATGGAATAAAACTAGCAATAAAATAATAGTAATAATGAAGAGCGTATTCCGCCAGAGTTTTGGGGTAAAAAGCATCAATAATAAGATCGAATAAAACTAGTAATAAAATAATAGTCATAAAGAAGAGTGTATAGAGCCAGAGTGTTGGGATAAAAAGCAACAATAGTAAGATAAAAAGTCCATATTAGTAGAGTGTAATGCTTTATAAAATGGTGTACCTGATCATGTCACAGCGACCGAGTCTCATCAGATGACCCATTCGTAGGGCCTTGTGCCAAACTAGTATGAGACACTGTCAATAATTTCCATTACATTTGATACTTACGATTGAAAATTCAATTGTTTGAGCGATGCATGTTTCATTGTTACTCTAAACTGAATTCTTTGCTCCAAATTGAAGAAATTTAATTGTATTTCAAAACATTTCGAATCGTTTTATGTCATATTTCATGTATTAACATAGAAAGGAGACAGATTCAGATGTAAAATTCTTTATTTTAGACATATATTCGTATAAAAATTTGTGGGAAGGAGGAATAAATCATTCTGTACGTCAATATAATCTTATTATTATATGTATGTATGTTTATAATACATATACACACCTGAATGCATACACACAAAACACGCACGCATACATACAATATATATTTAATTACTTAGTTTTTGGTCATAATAAAATTAGAGCAGTACACAGTTGAATTAAAAAGTGTTCAATACAATTATATTGTGGAACTTTGGAATATTTTTCATTTGTAAACAACTTATTACGCGACCTAGGTTTCTACCATATGGTGTCGTCAGGTGATTTGCAAATCGCTTCAAGACACTATATGGTAGAACCTTGGTCGTGTAATATCTCGTTTACAAATGAAGAGGAACAGTTTTGTTCTGAAATATGAAAATTTTTGTGTAGTGATATTATACTTTTATAAACCATTGTAATAACAAAATAACAATAACAATAACAATATATATATATATATAGATAGATAGATAGATATGTTAGTAGCTGTAATATATCCAGGGGAAAAAATGATAACTAATCCCAATGAAACCTAGTAATATTAAGTTAAATATTAAAACTGATTTAACGCCAGCTTGGGTTGCATAAGGCGGGTTCTTAGAACCTGTAGAAATGGCTATTCCCCAAATGTAAAATACTGAATTTACATTTTTTTTTTTTTAATCGTATCACCCCGAGCAAGGCGGTAACGCCACTGATGTGCAGGGGGCTACGTAATAGTGAAAAGATCGGAAAAGAGAAAGCCGGAAACCATATCCTAAACAGGGAACAAGGGATGAGCCTCTTAACCTGTTCAATAGACATGGGTGGAGTGTGAACCAGGTGATAGATAGAACTATCTACTCCAATTAGATAGAACTATCTACTCCAATTTGAGATATATATATATATATATATATATATATATATATATATATATACTCGCAGGTACACACTGATATATAAATATTTATCAGGTGTTAATAGAACAGTGCTCAATTATTGTTATTATTTTTTTTATATTTCTTACGATTTTATTTTTACTTTTAAATTTCAGTGTAAACCAATTTTAAATTATACATTTAATGAATGAAAAAAACTGACATCCCAGATTTTAAATTTATAATGACCTTAAACAACGCTAGTAAAAAAAAAAAATCTAAAAAAGGTCAGATATATTTCTAAAGAATTCATTTATTTTTAATTCCGTTATTTTTATTACTTCGGGCATTATTTTAGTAGATAACCGCATTTGAAATAGAGGCCCTGTTTGCATCTCTACATATTGCATCTCTCAGCCTGGTCTGGTTTAGTCTCTAGAGAGAGAGAGAAAAAAAAACGGAACGAGAGTATGAACGAGAGTGAAAGAGAGAGAAGGAAAAGAGAGAGGCGTGGAAGAGAGAGAACAAAAAGGAAAGAAAAAGAGAATGAGAATGAGAGAGATAAAGAGAAAGAAGAGAAAGACCATAAAGAGAGAGAGAGAGAGAGAGAGGGAGAGAAGGGGAAGAAAAACGATGCCCCTTGTTTGGAGTTCATCACTGCAGCAATATTGACTAACATATGTATAATTATCTTAACGTTTGCAATTCTCAAGGAATGTCTCATCAACACCATGCAACCACTTCCGAGGAAGTCCTTAAAATAAAGCACAACAATCATAGACACATAACGGGGGGAAAAAGAGCGGGGGAAAAAGCAAAAAAAAAAAAAAAAAAAAAAAAAAAAGAAAGAAAAGAAAACGAAAAAAAGAAAAAAAAAAAAGAAAATGACAGAAGCCCATGAAAAAAGAAAACAGTAATATATATATACAAATATATCCCACAATGCTCCGATACCATTACTTCCTTTCGGCAAAAGTTCTTTTCCTTCCTTTTCCCGTTTTTTTCCCCCATTTTTATTTTTATTTTTACCTACTTAAACTGTTGCCAAAATTATAAACAGGTTCTCTCTGCTGCTGCCACTGGCTGAGGAAAAAAATGATCTTCTCAGGGTCTCTTCCTACTTTGGTGAAGGCACAAGGAACCAAACAGGTTATTCTTTTACTGTTGGAGACTTTATTAACAGGCGAAAACGAACACACCATTCCCCACAAAATAGAAGGCTTCTGTTAATATAGCATCTCTGATCAGTCATGATAAATTCCTTTCTAATCACTTGTCTTTCTTTAGTAAAATAAAGCATTTCTCGTAGTCGCCTGCTTCACCTCGCATCTAAGAATATAATTTCTCCTATGCTGATCGCTTCCTTTATGATAATGGATAATTCAGAACTTGAAGCTTCCAGTTTCACCATAAGCTGCTCCCGTCATCTATTTGGCTTGGTAAGAGTTTATATATATATATATATATATATATATATATATATATATATATAAATCTAAACTTATTTTATAAATGAAACTTTATGTGTGTATGTGTGTGTCTGTGTGTGTGTCGGTTACCTATAGACTCCGAAACGGCTGAACCGATTTTCTTGAAAATTTACACAGTTGTACTATAAGCGTCTGCGAGTGTTCTTAGCTAGGTTTTTCTAGCGGTACCCCCGATAAATATCGAAAATCGATAATCGAAAAAATCGGGTTATAGAAGGAGTGGTCCGATTTTAATCAAAATCAAATTTGATACACTCATAGACAAAGACATAAGAAACGATATTCAGAAGTTTCAAGGTTGCAGTTCTTACAATAGTGTAGAAAATCGATAATATATATATATAAAAGCAAGATGTTTGTGTGTGTGTCTGTTTATGTGTGTGTCTGTTTATGTCTGTATATCCTTTAAACAAAACCACAATTTTTATCTGATTCTTACCAAACTTCAAAATTTGACTTACATCAATTCATTTTTCTTTCAGTCTACGGTTTCGCTCTAACTGGAAACAACTATTGCTTTTTAGTTTTTCGTCCAAAGAGTCTGAGCTCCAGAACCATGGATTAGTTTTAAAGCTTTCATTACACCCGAGCAACGCCGGGCTATACTGCTAGTATATATATAAAACTGACTTTATGACACACTCATGATGCAGGAAGAAATATTTATAAATAAATATCAGCCTTCACTCAACAAAACAACATGAAAAACCTAAGACACACACAGACACATGAAATTCGAACGCGATAAAAACACACACACCCACACTAAATTCAAATAGTATCCCAAAAACAATAAAAATAACTAGATGGCCCGTAGAGTAGTATTGAATCAAAATCGTTGAAAACAATTTTGAAGTATAAAGACTGAATTAAATTTCGCAAATCAGTGAAAAAACCTTTGCGGTCAACGTAGGAGACAGGAGAAACTTAATGAGTGTGAAACAAAAAAAACAAAAAACAAAAAAAAAAAAACATATGAACTTTCTGACCAACTTACCACTTGACTTATCTATTTATACACGATAACTTTGCTATCAGAAAAGCAAGGGGATCTCGATATGTGAAGTCACAAGTTTATTCGCCTGAAGAGAGTCAACTTTAGACACGTGTAGCGACACAAATACCATTACGGACACTTAATATATCATACAAAAAGCAAGTGATATTATTAATAATAGCATCAATAAATCTACACGTTAAACAAAACGTTCACAGCTTCTCGCACCTTTTCTTCAATACCAATTTTTCTCGTTGCAAACAACCTCTATTACTGTTTTTAATATATATATAAACACTAATATCTCTCCGACAGACCCCAACAAAAGCATTAAATTTATCATATATTACGCTAAATCCACAACATCCAACTCGATCGTCCGCAACGACTCCTCCCCCACCGTTAGCGATTTGCAAAAAAACAATGTAGTATATAAATTCAAATGCACCTTTCGAGAATGTATCTCTAACAAACTAAATAATACCTACATTGGACATACTACTAACTCGCTCTCGCGGAGGCTTACATTGCACTTAAATGAAAATTCTAACATATTCCGACATTTAAAACACCACGGCTATCAACACACACTTCTTAGGAAAACACTTGTGGAAAATACGTATATACTTAGACAAGAAAATAATAAACGAAAACTTAAAATTCTAGAAGCTATCTACATCAAACAGTATAAACCTAGCCTAAATAAAATAAATTTCGACACCTCTACTAACATACTTCAATGCCTATAATCGACGGGAGAGGTCATAGTTATTATACTTACCCCCTACACCATAGTAGCAGCAGTTCCCAGACCAATCCCTCATGCCACTATGCTCTCATTTGACCAAAAGCCCACTACCACCTTTCCTTCTCGGCCTGCAGCCACGTGCGACGAAAAAAATGCACTTGTTTAATTTTCTCTGTATAACTCCACTCTGTTAATAATTTAAACGTTCTATGTTCACTGAATATTAAATGTTCATCCTTTGATAATGGCTTATGTAAGCCGAAAGCTCAGACCTGATAAAAAAATCAATAATTATTGCGATTTCTTGTCGTCTTTCCATGACAACACTATCAAGCTATTCAGATCATACGAAAGGATCTTACACAAAATAGACAAAACTTGTCTATATTATTCAATGAAACTTGTATTAATGAAAAAATGCTGGCAAAATACACACACACAATATATATATATATATATATATATATATATATATATATATATATATATGCCACGCGTCACGTGATAACTTTTAAAGAACGACCCTTTTCAAAAACACAAAAATTACGTTAGAATCAAAACTGAAAAGTGCTTGGAAAGTAAAAAAATTATGGAACATTTTTAAATTCTTGATCTCCAGCAAAAGTGAGACATGTCAGAAAATTGGGAAAATTAAATAAAAAATTAATAAGATCTTCCTTGTCGGTCGTTTTTTTTAAAAAAAATATGCGTAAAAGAAAATCTTCTGCCTATATATCTCAGAGTATGCCGGCGGCTTTATCTGGTATTTGTATTTGAATTTAATTTCGTCTTTGTTAATGAATTTCTTTACAATGATGATTATATTCACTGTCAACGAGCAGGTTCAGGACAATAAGCTTCCATTTTCACCAAAAACTTCCCTATCGCTGTTTGGCTTTGCAAGAGTTGTTGCATTTTCTTTTCTTACTTTTTATAATCATTTCACCCCAAGAAAGGCAGGAATGCCACTGGTACGCAGGGGGTTACAGTGAAAGAACAAAAAAGATACAGGGGGGTGTCGAAAAAAGGATAAGAGATGGATGGCAATGAAACAGAAGATGGCAATTGACATTGCATTTAAACTATTGAAGATTGTAGCTATTAGGCAAGCAAGCAAACAGAAAGGAGTTCCACAAACGGTAAGTACGGAAAAAGAAACATTTAGTTGTTGGTTAGTTATTTTGTTTTTAAGGTATATCAACCTCGGCGGGTCATTTATTGCCAACTAAATTTTGTATTTATTTATTGCTGGTAATACCTTTTTCTTTCAACAATTTATTGTTGTTTTTATATAAGTTTTTGTGTCTAGTAATACTTTTTTCTTTTCGAGTATCAAGATTCATTGGGATTTGTTTTTTTAAGAGCAGGGTCCCCAAGTCCTACCCTTGTTATTTAACCCATAACTGGAGGAAAGGAACGGATTAATACCTTTCCCAAGGGTACCAGTGCTTAAGTGAATGCAGGGTATTCAACTGGAATTCGAACTCGGCTCACCGATTTCTCTTTCCCAGCCGATATCCACTGCACCACAACGCACATCCGTCACTAAACGCTTACAGCACCTGGTATTTCCAAGCGGTTACCCATCTAAGTACTGACCAGGCTCAACGTTGCTTAACTTCGGTGATCGAGCGAGAACCGGTATATTCAACGTAATATGGCCGTAAGCCGATAAGAGATGGGTGAGAATCAAATAGATAGAAGATGGCAATTGATGTTGCATTTAAACTATTGAAGATTGTAGCTATTAGGCAAGCAAGCAAACAGAAAGGAGTTCAACAAACGGTAAGTGCGGAAAAAGAAACATTTAGAGTAGAAGGGATAGTTACATTTAACTATTCCGACGGTAAAAGAGTGGGACCTTGATGCCAATTTAGTAGCACAGGTAAATATATATGGTCGGGGTCAGTCAGTTATATGATACACGCTTGGACGACCATGTCTCGAAAGAGACATGACTGACTGGGCAGAAGATTTTCTTGCAATAGGTAACCACTACTTTCTTCGGTAGAGTGGTTGCCAGCCAAGGCTATAGAACCCAATCTATCTTACTATTTAACCCATAACTGGAGGGAAGATATACATTAATACTCTTCCTAAGGTTGAAGGCGAAAGAAAAATATGCCGATGGCGTGAATTTGTTTAAGGTGGACTTCATCTTGGCAGGAACTGACGAACAATACTTTATTTTATGACCTTACCCTGCGCACATATGGAATGAGACTTGAAGAATCCATCTATGAAACTGAAACGAACTGCCACTGATTCTGTTATAATTTCGAGTGACGCCTTCTGTAGCATGTCTGTCATGCGTAGCCCTATTCATCCATTAGCTCCGTTGGGAGGTGATTGCGCTTAGTCTCGGTCCTCGATTTCGAATTTGTCGCCAAAAGGTGGCCCTACCAGTGGATTAGAACTCCCGAACGTGTCGTTTTCAAAATTATTGGCCAGTACAAGCCCCTCCTTACTACCAGAAAGAGCTACCATCAGAGGTCTGCAGAAGGTATTTATATTGCACATGAAAGATTATTATACCAGTGATGACTGCATTAAGTCCTTCCTTTTTCTACTCTAAGTTATTAATAAGACATTTACCTTATACATATAATTTAGACATACACAAATACAGACTTTTCTTTTTCTATAGTTCTGTAGAAGACGTAAAAGGCAAAATGCATCATCTATCTGGTCAAATCTGTCCACTCTCTGAATGCAACATTTCCATGTATCAAATTTTTTGAATCTGTCAAAATTTCAACATGTCATTTAAATAACACATATAACAACCCTGTTCTATCAGTTCCTGACTATTGACAATCCCTTTCCTATTTTGCAATGCATTTCTATATTAAAATCATTAGTAATGCATTTACATTATACATAAAATAGCCCTATGCGATCAGTAATGCTTGTATTCATTCCTGACCACTGACAATCCCTTTCTTCCTCATTTGCAATGCATTCCTATAGTAAAATCATTAACAATGCATTTGCATTATACATATAATAGCCCTATTCTATCAGTAATGCTTGTATTCATTCCTGACCACTGACAATCCCTTTCTTCCTCATTTGCAATGCATTCCTATAGTAAAATCATTAACAATGCATTTACATTATACATATAATAGCCCTATTCTATCAGTAAACTTGCCACTATCCCTGACCACTGACAATACCTTTCTTCCTTATTTGCAATTGGAGTAGATAGACTAAACTATCGCCCGGTTCACACTCCACCCACGTCTATTGAACAGGTGAAGAGGCTCATCCATTGTTTCCTGTTTAGGATGTGGTTTCCGGTTTTTCTCTTTTCTAATCTTCTCACTCTTATGTAGCCCCCTGCACATCAGTGGCGTTACCGCCTTGCTTGGGGTGATATGATAAAAAAAAAAAACTACAGTAAAATCATTAGCAATGCATTTACATTATACATACAATAGCCCTATTCTATCAGTAATGCTTGCATTCATTCCTGACCACTGACAATCCCTTTCTTCCTCATCTGCATTGCATTCTTATAGTAAAATCATTAGCAATGCAATTACATTATACATATGATAGCCCCTATTCTATCAATAATAATTGCATGCATTCCTGACCACTGACAATCCCTTTCTTCCTCATTTGAAATGCATTCCTATCGTAAAATCATTAGCAATGCATTTACATTATACATATAATATCCCTATTCTATCAGTAATGCTTGCATTCATTCCTGACCACTGACAATCCCTTTCTTCCTTATTTGTAATGTATTCCTACAGTAAAATCATTAGCAATGCATTTACATTATACATATAATTCTCCTTTTTTCTCTTATATCTATGCATATAGGAGAAAGAAAGAGTCGTCTACTCTAACATCACGTATGTGTGGGAAGGGCGAGTAAGCAGCCCGAGGGAACAAACGCTCCACTCTCGTTGCCAACTCATCGGAAAAGTAACTTACTAGTGCTGGTAACATATGCACGTTGTTCTATTTTTATAGTAATTTATTAGTAAACTTTTATACTTTACCGTCGGTTGTCCCATCCTCTCCTACTCCCTCCCACCCCACATACATTTTCTTACTTCTTCCACTTTGTTAAACCCAAAGGCCTGGTCATAAAAGTCTGTAAAGGATCATGCCTTATCTTCCACGGTTAAAACTGTCTCTAAACCTTTCAACATGTCCATTAACCACTTTTCTTCTCCCCCATTTTTCTCTTTTTGTTCAAATTCTAATTTACAACTCCCAATTCTGATTTCTCATTTTCTCTACCCCATTTACCTTTCACACAAAATTTACCAATATAAGGAAATGAATTTTCCATCTCCCTTCATCTGATGAGACATTGTCCTTTCAATGTCGAAACGAAATGTACACTTTGAAGTAAATTATAATTTGTACATGTTCTAAACTCCCTCTTTCTTTCTCTCTCTCTCTCTCTCTCTCTCTCTCTCTCTATATATATATATATATATATATATATATATACCTACTCCGGCATATACGCATCGCTCATTCAATAATGAATTGGAGCACCGTAGCTATTGGGCCTGCCTTCTTCTAACGGACGCTCGTGACCTAGGGGTGGAATCGCCGACTGACTCCGATTCGGTCGGGTTTCGATCCTGGTTTAGGAGTCTAAACCGTACTTATGAGCTGTGATAGAGCGAAACAGATCTGTCTGCAGATGACTACAGTATTTACGCTCTCACACCCTGATTGAGCACTCTGGAAGGGTGGGAGACTTTGTAAACAGTAGCTACTCCGGCATTTACGCATCGCTCATTCGATAATGAATTGGAGCAGTGTAGCTATTGGACGTGTTTATACGCGCTGAGAAGCCTGCCTTCTTATATGCGGACTGACGTCAATTCGGTCGGGTTTCAATCCTGGGTTAAAAGCAATCGGAGTCTTGCCATACTGACGAGCAGTGATACACCGAAACAGATCTGTCTGCGGATATATATATCAATCCTGTCACGCTCAGTGGTTTGAATTACTTTGTTTTTCTTATGTCTTAATGTAAAATACTCAATAGTACGTACATCAATATATAAGTTGGCGTCATTTTAGACGGCACAGGTCCACTCGTAACAACAACAACAACAATAATAATATATATATACACAAACATTTTTGTGTAATACACACACACACACACACTATATATATATATATATATATATATATATATATATAGTCATTCGCAGACAGATCTGTTTCGCTGCATTACAGCTCATCAGTACGGTTAGACATCCGATTGCTTCTAGCCAGGATTGAAACCCTAGCGATTTGACATCAAGTCGGCGATTCTACCTCTGAGCTATGGGCGCTCGGTAGAGGAAGTCGGACTTTAGCATGTTATATACAATGTAAACATATGCCAGTACCTGAGAGTGTTCAAATTCATTACTGAATGAACGATATATATTTCTCTTGTCATGCTCAGAGATTTGGATTATTTTTTTTCTTAATGTGTCTTAATGAAAGATACTAAATAGTAGGTACATCAATATCTATATTGGCGTCATTTTCGACGGCATATCTATATAAATATTTTGCCATTATTTTTTACGGCACGGGTCCACTCGTAGATTACAATGCTCAGATGCTATGTTTTAATTGCATAATTTATTTTGGTTCCAAATTAAATGACCAAATTAAATGATACAATTAAAACGAAAAATAAAGGACGCTTATATATATATATATATATATATATATATATATATATATATATACACTAAAATAGCTTTTGAGATATTGTGCTATTGCTTTTCTTATGTCTTAATGTAAGATCCTCAATAGCAGGTACATCAATATATATATTGCCGTCATTTTATAAGGCACATCGATATAAATATTTTGCCGTCGTTTTTGACGGCCCGGGCCCACTCGTATTCAATAAATCAGTGAATATTCAATGGACTTCTCTCATAGACCAACACCAGAGTTTTGCGTTACACACTCGTCAGGGTCAGAATCGACAATTATTATATTGATATTTTAATAGATATATTTATACTCCTCTAAACAAACGATAATTAGAGATTTCAAATTTGAAATATATATCACGCTAGTCTATTATAATCACTAATACTACTATCGTCATCATCATCACAATTATTAGTAATATTATTATTAGGGTGTGCGTTGTGGTGCAGTGGATATCGACTCGGAAGGAGAATTCGGGGAGCCGTGTTCGAATTCTAGTTGAATTCGTTACATTCACATACGCGCAAATGCCCTTGGGAAAGGTATGAATCCATCGCTTCTCTCTCCAGCTATGGGTCAAATAGCAGGACAGATTTGATTCTACAGCCTTGGTTGGCAATCAGTCTACCACAGAAAGTAATGGCAACCGACTGCGGGAAAATCTTCTGCCCAGTCAGTCATGTCTCTTTCGAGACATGATCGCTCAAGCGTATGGCACTTAACTGACTGACTGATTATTATCATCATCATCATCATCATGATTACTACTAACACTATCATCACTACTATCATCACTATTTTTACTCTCATCACTATTGTAATCATGGTCACCATTGTTACTATCATCACTATTATAATCATCATCAACATTGTTACAATCATCACCATTATAATCATCATCAACATTGTTACAATCATCACCATTATAATCATCATCAACATTGTTACAATCATCACCATTATAATCATCATCAACATTGTTACAATCATCACCATTATAATCATCATCAACATTGTTACAATCATCATCATTATAATCATCATCACTATTGCTGCTACCACCATCACCACTATTATCATCTCCGCCTTAAGGCGGAGGTATTTTATTCGGTCACATTTGTTTGTTTGTCTAGCTGACCGTGTTCAAGATATCTCAAGACCCACGAGATAAATTGTGATGAAGCTTTGAGGAATGACTGGCCGTATAACCGGCATGAATTGATTAGATTTAGGCCTTGATCCGGTACGGGATAAAGATTCTATATTCTTTTTCTGGTTTTATTACTAAAATTTATTTTTTTTAAACTTTCAAATGCTAAATGCTGAATGAATTACCTCTTTTAGATCAATATAAATACTGAATTACTACCCCTGTTTCATTTTACGTGTGCATTTAAATTTGAGAGCGGTCTCGTTCATTTTTCGTATTTTCACTCTTGAGAGTGGTCAAGTTCATTGCAATTATTCTTTCTCATTTTAATAATCAGTTTTTCTTGTCACTGAAATGATGGCCGTGTTGCTTTGGCGGAGGTTTGCCGTCGTTGACTGCTCTTTATATTTACTGCTATTATTTCTATCATCATATTATAATCATCATCAATATTATAAATCATCATTACTATAATTATTGTAATTTATCTGTTTGAGCATTCAGAAAAGAAAAGAGAAAAAGAGAAAAAGAGAAAAGAAAGAGTAAAAAAGAAAAGAAAGAGAAAAAGAGAAGAAAAGAAAAGAAAAAGAAGAACAAGAGAAAAAAGAGAAGAAAAGAGAAAAAGAGCAAGAGAAAAAGAGGAAAGAGAAAGATAAAAGAATGATAAAACAAAGAGACACTGTTTGGTTTTAGTGAAAGATAAAAGAAAGAGAGAGAAAAGATGAAAGAGCGAAAAAGAAAGAGAGTAAAAAGGGTGAAAAAGAAAGAGAGAAAGAAAGGTGAAAAAGAAAGAAAGGACGAAAAAAGAGAAAGAAAGAGTGAAGAAGAAAGAAGAAAAAGAGCGAAAAAGAAAGAAAAAGGGCGAAAAAAAAAAAGAAAGAAAGAAAGACAGAAAGAAAGAAAGATAGAAAGAATGAGGGAGATAGAGAAAAATGACGCTTTCATTGTTTGGTTTTAGTGAGAGAGAAAAGAATGAAAGGGAGAAAAAGAAAGAAAATAAAAGAAAGAAAAAGAAAGAGAGTAAAAAGAGCGAAAAAGAAAAGAGATAGAAAGAAGGCGAAAAAGAGAGAAAGAAAAAGAAAGAAAGAAAGGGCGAAGAAGAAGAAAGGGCGAAAAATAAAGAAAAGAAAGGCCGAAAGCGAAAGAAAAAGAAATGGTGAAAGAGAAAGAGAAAGAAATAAAGAATGAAAGAAAGGAAAAGAAAGAGGGATATATTGGAGAAGATGACGCTTTCATTCATTTGACCCCAGCTTCAGTAAAATTGAAAAAAATTCATTTTTAAAAAAGATTTCTAGTTGTATTCTCTTCTTTAGATAACATTCTGCATTCGTACTTATGGTTGTTATTTCAATATTTAAGTTTTATAAGCTCCAATATTTAACAATGCAATAGGGCAGTTTCCACGAGTATTTTATAGCCGTGGAACTCGAAAGGAGCTAATTCAATCATTAAATTACGAATTACAATATGATTCGTCAGAAAATTGAAATGGGGAAACCGTGAAATTTTCATAATTGTACTTAGATACTTTTTAGCGTTGCTGGCCGGTGTCGTAATACCAGGTCCTATATATGTGTTATTATTTCACACATATCCATGCACGTAAGAAAGTAGTCCGAGTGTAATGCTACAGGAATTAGTGTCAAATAATAAAAAAATAAAAATAAATAAATAAAAATAAAAATACTCGTCAAATAATATGTAATGAGTTCCTGCTAGAATTTCAGACAATTTACAATCGAAAGACATTTCTTAGAATCAGTACACTTAATCAGGGCCTCACGTCTGAGTCAATCGAAAAAATGAGACTTCCCTTGTGGTAATAATTCCGAGGCCAAACTTTGCCGTCTCGACTAAACTAAAGTGAGAGGAAGTGTTTTTTTTTTTTTTTTTTTAAAGGCAAGATTGGGGGGGAGCAGGAACGAAGTGGAAGGTAGCATAAAAATGGTAAATTTCGAAAGAGAAAAATCAGTGAAAGAATGTAAATTCTGGCAAAAGATCAGTTGGTCTTCCTGGAATTTTGCCACTGAAAGAAAGTAAAGATTCATTCGAGGCTGGAAGCGAAGGCGCATTCCATTGCAATATGCAAGAGTCTGGTAGCGAATGGTAGAAAAATGCTACGAAAAAAAAAAAAGGGGGTAAGACAAGGGTTGGCGGAGGAGTGATAGGAACAGAAACGTTGTAGGTGAGGACATAACTTGTCTTAACCGAGCACAATGCCCAAAAAGTGCGCACTATGCTAAACTGAACCATCATCGGAATTTTTAGATGACTTACTATCAGAAAGAGACAGTTGAAATTTCTGGAACATGAGGAAAATGGCTTGGAAAATTTGACACTGAAGGGCCTGAGCAGAGAGGGGTTTGGGTGGAGTAACAGGAGAAAGTGTGCTAAGAGCCACCAGGGATAGGAAGACGTGAAAGGCCATGATCATTATGGTACATAGAAGAGGAGATAAATATATATTTTCAAATTGCAATAACATTGTTTACTGGGGACCCTAACGGATGTTGTATATTTCAGAAAACCGACTACATTGGCGGCCCTTACACAAGAAATTGAAAATGATTGTGCAATAATCCCAATGGCTTTTGGTCAACGTTGCCCAAGCAATAGTTCGCCGTACTAATAAATGTCTGGAAGCTAAAATGCGACCATTCTGAGCATCTCTTGTGATTGGAAAATCGAAAGGCAACTTATATTAATCTTGTGATGTTTGAATAAATTTTGTATAACAATATCGATACAATTCTTTCCTTTCCTGAAATGTGTAAGCTTTTTTGACAAACTTTCTCTCCTTCTTTCTTTTTCTCTCGCTCTCTCTCTCTCTCTCTCTCTCTCTCTATATATATATATATATATATACGCACACAAGTGTACCCCTGCCGTAAAAAATGACGGCAAAATGTATACAAATAAATACAAAACGGTCTTTATTATATAGGAAAAACTACTAAAAAGTTGTAAGTTTAAAAATGTATTTTTTTGACAGTATTTGTTTATTTCTATTATTATATTTTATATTTCAGACCGTCCTCGGTCCTTCATCAGAAACAAATGATTTTAAAATATAAATTAGAGATAGGTTTACGTTTACAAATATTTTAAAAAAATCTGTCGCTTTCTGCGTCACGTGATGTAAACAATCTCTCTCACGTGATGTAAACAATCTCTCTCCACGAACGCTCTCACGAAATACGTTTCTAATTTAAGTTTTAAAATCATTTGTTTCTGATGAAGGACCGAGGACGGTTTGAAAAATAAAATATAATAATAGAAATAAAAACAAATACTGTCAAAAAAATACATTTTTAAACTTACAACTTTTTAGCAGTTTTTCCTATACATATTAAGACAGTATACGTGGCTCATCACTATGTTATATATATATATATATATATATATATATATATATATATATAGTACGGTTAGATTCCGATTGCCTTTAACCCAGAATTGAAACCCGACCGAATTGGAATCGGAATCTAACCGTACTGATGAGCTGTGATACAGCGAAACAGATCTGTCTGCGAATGACTATATATATATATATATATATAATTATTGTATAAAATAATAAAGCACTGCTAAAGAGCAAACACACCTCAAGCGTTTTCATAACTGGTAGTAAAGTTTAATAACTGGCAGTAAAGAAAATGAACGAAGGCAAATCTTCCCAGATTTTTTCTCATGGCTGCAGAAAATCCTGTGTGTTGTCGGTAATGAAACGTGACTCGCTTGGCTTTTGAGGTATCAACAGTTGCCAGTCATATTTTTTTCCAATTTGAGCTAAATTAGCAGAGAGATCGGCAGCTTGACTCTCATCGTCGTGATTTTAGGGAGTTCTATAAACTATTGTATCATCTGTACGTATACTTCCTAATGATATGAGAATGTTCCTAGGCCGATCGTTAATAAAAAGTAGAAAGCGGACAGGAACGAAGAGACATCCTTTGTCAGTGCTGACAAGAGTTATGACAGTCTTCTAGACATTAGTTGAGAAACAGCAGACCTGAAGGAGACTACCACCACTTTAAATTTGTTGTTTTTCATTTTTTTTTTTTTTACTTTTTTCAGGGCAGACTTATCGGTTATTACATAAAGTTTCTGATTACCAAAAAAAAAAAAAAATTGGAAAAGATTTTAAAGAATTTTAGGAGGTGCTCAGTTTCTCATACAACGTTATAGTAAATCGATCCTCAAGTTTGCGACCACTCGCGTTGGGGTCGCTTTGTTTAGTTTTTTTTTTTGGGGGGGGGGGGATGAGTTGTTGTTCTTGTTTTTGTCTTTTTTAAAGTTTTCTTTAGTTCTTACGATGGCATCTTCCTTGGAAACACCAAGAATGGCTTTATTCAAAAATTTCGCAAAGGATTCAGTAGTTGAATATGCGCAAGCAAAAAAAGTTAATTGCACAGAATCGATTTACTATAAGGTTGTATGAAAAACTGAGCCCCCTCCCTAAAATTGTTTGAATGTTGAAATTTTTACAATTTTTTTTTTTGTCAATCGGAAAGTTTAGGGCTTAATCGATAAGATTGCACTGAAAAAAGTAAAAAGAAATTGATAATCAACACATTTCCAGTTGGTGGTAATGTCGTACCGGCGATTAGTACCAAAATGGAGGATCAATTTACTATAACGTTGTATGAAAAACTGAGCCTCTCCCTATAATTGTTGAAATATTGAAATTTTCCAAATTTCTTTTGTCAATCGGTAATTTTAGAGTGTAATCGATAAGACTGCATTGAAAAAATAAAAAATAAAATGAAAAACAACAAATTTAAAGGTGGTGGTAGTCTCCTTCAGGTCCGCCGAAAACATTATGAGAACAGTTATCCAAGAGCCCAATAATGAGGGAATGTATATTTCTCTTAACAGTTCATGTATACAGAGGCATATCTTTCCCGAGGGCATCACTAGCAGCGTAAGTTGAAATTTGAATTCGGACTGCCTGTTCTTTTCAAATAAAAAAAATCTTCTACTGTTTTTATATTAAATAAAAGTAGATCAGGATTGGCACAAGGATGGAGCGCTAAAGTGAGGAAATTGAAGCAATGGTCTGCGGGACTAACTCGCTAAAATTACAGCTCGACAAGGCGTCGATTCCGTTTCGGCAAAAGCCGAGAATTTAACAATGCTTCTTTCTGAAATTCTTTCAAGAAACTCCGGAGGTGCAAACACCAGCAGGTGCGTGTTGTTCTGATTGGGGGGCGGGGGCGTTGTTCAGTGTCACCTGTAATTTCTTTAGATGTTACCGCCTTTGATGTTCAAAGAGAACTAATATCTTTGTGCAAGCCAGATGCATTTCTGATAGACACGTGTACAGGTCAGTCAATGAAATAAAAGGGTGGTTTGTAATATACGTCGAGATATATATATATATATATATATATATATATATATGTGTGTGTGTGTGTGTGTGTGTGTGTGTGTGTGTGTGTGTGACGGCTAAATTGTAATAATGCTTACTCCCAAAATTGCTGTTTTTTCAGTAGTTTACTGACAGAAAGGCATTTTAGGCAAGCATATTTTTTGTCATAAAGTGCTTAATATGAAGATAAGGACAGAGCGTTAATAAAATCAATGGGGAGACGTTTTTCAATCAGCTGAGCGGAGGTATATCAGTCATGCCGACTTCGAAGTTTCGTGAAGGTATTAATGTGGTGTCTTCACTCTTCAGCAGAAAAGACAAAATCCTGAAGAGTGAATATATATATATATATATATATATATAAATATATATATATATATTATAAATTCGAAAATCTGTTCATACTCACGGAAAATCTTTCGCGTATTATAATTGAAAGATATCAGAAACGAGTTGTAGCGTTGACAGCAACACAGTTTTGCGATGATTTTTTTGTTACCATAAATCACACCCTTGAAGATGATCCTGGAAAGTACTTGGCTACCTTGAGAAATGAATGATAATAACATCTGTCAATGTTACAGCTCATTTTTGATATCTTGGGATATGTGGGATTAATAATTTTTGAAATTAAAAAAATAAACAGAGAAGCAGACAGATAACTCCTTGATCAATTTTAATATTAATGAAATAAATATTAATTAGAATCGGGTTTTTGGTATTTACCTACCTGATTATCCCTTTGGATTAAAAATATAAAATATATATACGTGTAAAATCGTTTGGAAAATAAAGAAGGAAGCTGATGATGGTTCGCCTGAAATAGGCCAAACTTCCGATTTACTATGAAATAACGTGTCTGCCTTAATTTTTCTTATATATATATATATATATAGATGAGTTGAATATTTTTCATTTGGAAAAAAACCCAAACAAACACACAAAACTGACCAAGTAATCAAACGCCTCCACACGCCACTTTCTAGGAAATTCTAACCAAAAGGTATACCCGACCGATAAAAATGTACATGCCAACAGATAATACTATTAATCAACAATTTCGCACTTACACACCAAGTTCTTCAAAAGTCTAACGGTCAAAACAAAAGACACATTCCCTTAATTATCAATAACCCCAACCAACCCCACAACAACAACGAACCAAATATAAACAAAGGATGATTCCAACTCTTGCTATTTCCTCCTGATGAAATGTTGGGGACCCAACATTGAAACAAACATATGATTGTAGAGAAGAGGACATATATAGAAAAAATTATGTACATATTCTAAAACATAATATATATATATAATTATGAATTAAAAGTACATTGCGACATGGAAATTTCTATGTTCCGAGTTTTCTATCTCGTCATCAGGCAATGTTGGATGTTGGTTGTGAAAATGGTCTACATTTAAATACAGAAACAGTCGGTTTGCTATTTATGTATGTGGGAAGATAAAATTTATGTGTGTTCCTTTTTTTGAATAAAAATATAAAAAGCTTTCTTTCTTTCTTCATCTCTTTCCTGGTTTCTATGAGAAGAGGTCAAGATATAGAGAAAGCAGAAAGGACATTTTTAGTACATTTTTTTTTCATAAAAGGTAATAGGATATTGTGACAAGCAATAAATTAAAAACAAAAAAGAAAAGAAATTACATTAAAGTAGGATGACACTTTGACCGTTCGGGAAGAAAAATAAAAAAAAAATAAAAAAGAAAGTATGTATGCCCTAAAAATAGAAACTACTGGCCAAATTTCGAAGTGAATCTTTATTCTGATTAGTTAAAAGGAACACACATAAATTTTATATCTTCCCACATACATAAATAGCAAACCGATTGTTTTTCATATTTAAATGTAGATAATTTTCACAGCCAACATCCAACATTGTCTGATGCTAAGATAGAAATGTCAAAGTATAGAAATTTCCGTGTTGCAATGTACTTTTAATTCATAATTATATTATGCTCTACAATATTTATTGTATTGGGCATTTTTTAAAAAGACTCAATGCCAGGGAACTCAAAATCGTAAAACCTTACGTCCTCTTTACCTGGATATATATACATATATATCCAAGTAAAGAAAACCCAAGGTTTTACGATTTTAAGTTCCCTAGTATTTAGTTTTTTAAAAAAATGTTTATCTATTTTAGATAAACATTTTCCCAAAAATAACCCTCTGAGCAAATTTTTCAATAGGAATACAATATAACTCAGTTATAGCTGCTCCAACAATTTAGAAAAAATTGTTAAATTACATAATAAAATATTGAAATCATACAACAAAAACACTTAATACTTAAGTCAGTTTGCCCCATAATAATAACTTTTGTTATTGTAGAAACCAATGCCCCATACCTAATAAATGCTTTAAAAAATCCCTGGTATATGTGTGTGCGATTTCATCCTTGGAGAATCCTAAGGATGCTAAAATTTATATCGGAAACACAATGAACACTTTTAAAAAGCGCTTTTACAATCACCTCTATAACTTCAATAACAAGGACAAACAAAATATGACATCACCTTCTAAATATTTTGGCAAGTTAAAAAAACGAAAATAAAACACCTAAAGTTAAATGGAAAATTCTCAATCAGGCCAGAACATCTAAATCGGTAAAGGAACCATGTTTCTTTTCACACTACTCGGATGAGACATTGTCCTTCCAATGTCGAAACAAAATGCACATTTTATAGTAGATAATAATTTGTACATATTCTAAACTATAATTTTTAATAAATATTCATAGCTCTATTTTATACTGAGCACTGTTTTAAATTAATGTTTTGAACGTTGTTAATTTTGTCTTCGTTCTTTTTTCACTTGGATATATATATATATATATATATATATATATATATATATATATATATATATATAATTAAATTATTTAGACATATTATGTCGGTTTATTTTATTTTAATCCTCACGTAGTCACGAGAAAGTTACTTGATACGGTGATTAAACATAGCAAGAAAGGCAATAAAAATAATGCAAATACCTACATCGCCATTCTTGTTTTTAATTGCACTACCAAGAAACTTATTCGTGACTACGAGAGAATTAAAACAAAAATAAATAGACATATGTCTAAATTAATTAATAAAGCAATTATTAAATGAAGAAATCCTGCCTATATATATATATATATATATATATATAATCCCCAAGAATTTAAATGTAAAGTCACTAGTCATCTCCTGTTTCACCAACTTACATCCTCTCTCTCATGCTTTTCTACATCCACCCCACTCTCATCAGTATTCTCTTCCCTCTCCTACTTTCTTCCTGACACTCCTGCAACCGCTCACTCCTCATAACATTCCTCCTCGTCCACCCCACTCTCATCAGTGATCTTCCCTCTCCTATTCTCTTCCTGACACCCCCTGCAACCTTTCACTCCTCATGACATTCCTCCTATGTAACCCCCTGTACAGTAAAATGCCTTGCTTGGGGCGACACGATTTTTTTTTTAATCATCTCACCCCAAGCAAGGCATTCCACTGCCACTATTGCGCATGGGGTTACATAGGAGAAGGTAAAGAGAAGGAGTGGTTAGACATAAGGAATGTTAGGAGGAAGGTGACAGATGAGTAAGGATAGCGAGGATGAGGGTTAGGCAGATGGGAAGAGTGTTTGATAGAATGGGAGCAGGTTAGTGTGTTAGGAGGTGTCTATTGACCTTACATTTAAACTCCTGGAGATTGTAGCCGTCGGGGAAGCAATCGTTTGGAAGAGAATTCCACAGTCGGGAAGTGCGAGGAAAGAAACTGTTGGAGTAGAAGTTACGGCTGCATTTTATCGGTTTCACTGTAAAAGGGTGGGATCTAGTTGCTAATCTAGTATCTCGTGCAAATTCGTATTTAGGGGGCACCATTGATCTAACCGTGATTATAAAAGATATATATATATATATAAATAATTGAGATTTTATATTTATTTTTTATATTAATCCTCTTGTTGTCACAAATAGATTTCTTCGTATAGTGATTAAAAGCAGCAAGAAAGGTGCTGTAGGTCATTTTCATTAGTTTTAATTTTATAATCCCAAGTACTAGGACTTTCTTCCTAGTTTTAATCAGAATACCAAGAAACTTTTTGTGGTACGGTGGATATCGTCTCGGAACGAGAAATCGCCGAGCCGAGTTCGAATTCCAGTTGAATTCGTTGCATTCACTTATGTGCATCTACCCTTGGGAAAGGTATTAATCCGTGTCTTCTCTCTCCAGCTATGGGTTAAATAGCAAAACAGATTATGTTCTATAGACTTGGTTAGCAACCAGTCTACCGCTGAAAGTAATGGAAATCTACTGTGGCAAGATCTTCTGCCAAGTCAGTCATGTCTCTTTTGAGACATGATCGACCAAGCGTGTAAATATAACAAAATTATAGTATCTACTGGGCATAAAGTGGCGGATCTATTTTATATTGTCATGAAGTAATAAACTAGACCCACTATAATCAGAAACGAATATAGTTAAAATCTTCGGTTGGATCTAAAGTAGGTGACCTGTTTTCGATTTTTATGTAGTAATAAACTGATCCCCCACTACTTATTAATATAATTTCTCTCTTCTCCCTCAGCTGTGGGTTGAATAGCAGGACATATTGCGTTCTATAGGCTTAGTTGGCAACCAGTCTGTCGTAGAAAGTAATGGCAACATTCTGCGGGAAAGTCTTTTGCTCAGTCAGTCATGTCACTTTCAAGACATGATCGTCCAAGCGTGTATCACGTATGGCAAATAACTGACTGGCCAAGAAACTTATTCGTGACTACAAGAAAATAAAAATAAAAATAGAATAACATGTCTAAATCATTTAACCAAACATGTTTAAATGAAGATATGTTGCCTAGATGTGTGTGCGTGCGTAAATTATTTTCAGATACAGTATATCTGTGTATAAAGAAACAAAATGGATAAAAAGTGAGAAAAATTTACTTAAAAGGAAAATCTTAAGATTGCCGCTATCGAATCTTATCTAAATATAAACTTTTGCCTATTGGGCCATGTCTCTGGTTTGAACTGCGATGTTGACGGTGAAGAAGGCAGAAGAAGACATCGGACGAAAAAAACAGTGATAAAAGAAAACGAAGATGTTAACCTTGAAATAAGAGATTAGGTCCGGGTTTGCTGCTAGAAAAGTTGGTTCCCTGTGTCGCGCTAGACAATCTTTCTTTACAGAATCAATGTTTGATATTTATAAGTCTACCATTCGTCCATGCTTTGAATGTTGCTGCCAAAAATTGCCCGCTTTTCCAGCTATACATTCAGAAATCCTTGTTAAAATTTAAAAGAAAAACTGCAATGTTGTTAGTCCTGTGTTAGCATCTCGGCTTCAGTTACTTTCTCATTCCCTGAACGTGGTTTGCCTGTATCTTTTCTATAATCACTTTCATGGTAATTGTTTGAACGAACTCTTCGTAGTACTAGATTGGCGGCAAGGTCTCATCATTTTAAAGTTGAAATGGCTAGATGTAACCGTAGGTTCTATGCTAACAGTTTCTTCTATGGCACTTATCGCTCGTGAAACATTCTTCAGGTTTTTTGCTTCCCAGTCAAGTTTGATCTTCAAAAATTTAAATGCAATGTCAATCGTGAACTTCTGTCTTAAATCTTTTTCTTTCATTGGTCCCTCGCATTAATTGTAATGTATTTTCTTGCGTCCTAGTTGCTTTCTTGCCTTGCTTGGGGTGAAACGATAAAAAATATGACTATAGAGAAAGCAGTTGGGTTGTAGGACTTGTTCAGATGTGGAGATAAATGGTTAAAGGTGTGAGACCTGCTTTTTTTTTCATTTTAAAAGAAACTTTTAGTCGAGTGTATTTTACAAATTAGAGGTGATATTTTGGCAGGTAGCGGAAAAAACAAATTTCAGTTGATATTGTCTCAAAGATGATGAAATAAAAATTCCGAGATAAAGACCTTACTTTGCTTTTCAAATGATAGATTCCCAAATCATTTTAGACTGTATATCGGTATAAATACTTTGTTGTCGTTTTGACGGTAACATATATATTCATGTACCTCCTATCCAGTATCTTACATAAAGACATAAGAAAATAATAATCCAAACACCTGAGCGTGACAGGGGATATATATATATATATATATATATATATATATATATATATATATATATATCCTAGCAGTATAGCCCAGCGTTGCTCGGGTGTAATGGAAGCATGAAAACTAATCCATGGTCCTGGAGCTCAGACTCTTTGGATGTTGGCACGAAAGACTAAAAAGCAATAGTTGTTTCCAGTTAAAGTGAAACCGTAGACTGAAAGAAAAATGAATGGATGTAAGTCAAATTTTGATTTCCTGGTATCGATATCAAATAATTTTTTTCGTCGTAAACTGAATTTTGAAGGCTAAATAAGTCCTCTGAGTAAATGGTATCATGGCTGAGACTAAGAACTACAATCATACCTGCTTAGAGCCAAACCCGAAACAAAAGCTAAAATAAAAGGGCTGAAAACATAAACATAAACATCTTGCATTATATATATATATATAATAGATTTTTTGCACTATTGTAAGAAGTACAACCTTGAAACTTCTGAATATCGTTTCTTATGTCTTTGTCTATGAGTGTATCACATTTGATTAAAATCGGACTACTCCTCCTATAACCCGACTTTTTCGATTATCAATTTTCGATATTTATTGGGGGTACCTCGACACAAAACCTAGCTAAGAACACTCGCAGACGCTTATAGGACAACTGTGTAAACCTTCAAGAAAATCGGTTCAGCCGTTTCGGAGTCTATAGGTAACGGATACACACACACACAGACACACACACACACAGACAAAGTTCCATTGATAAATAAGTTTATATATATATGTGTGTGTGTGTGTGTGTGTGTGTGTGTGTGTGTGTGTGTGTGTGTGTGTTTCGTTAAAAACGACGACATGGAAGATTTTATTCTTAATTTACATTACAGTCAAAACCTGAGGATGAAACAACAATAAGATCGGAAAAAAATAACATTCTTAAAAAACTGGCCAGTGAATTGGCTGAAATGGCTTGGAAAGTCAAAAATTATAGAACATTTTTACATTCATTATCCCCAGTTAAAAAGAAAAATGGAAGACTAAAGGGAAAATAAAAAAAAAATTAATAAAATCTTCCTTGTTATTCGTTTTTAACGAAACATGATTAAAAGGAAGACTGGTGCGCAAATATACAGTAATATATATATATATGCTAATTCGTCTCTACGGTTTAATATATATATATATATATATATATATATAT
>JBBBDQ010001839.1:212500-372500 GCA_037127315.1 Ascarosepion bandense | reverse complement strand
AAGGGGTTTATCTTTTATTGTTTCAGAGGCTTTTTAAAGAGCTTTAAGGATTTTCCATTGTGTAAAGGGATTTTATACCTAAACTGGCCATAAATCAACTAATATAAATGATCTAATTAATGTCTTTTCCCATCAATCAATGCAGTAAGTTCCAGAATAATCATCGGATTCTTCGTAAGAGCAATCAGAATTTTCGGTAAGCGAAAATAAATATATAGTTTCATAAAAACTGAATCGCTAACTCAAATATGAGTACCCACTACTACCCCAAAAATGTTTAAAGTGATATATATATATATATATATATATATATATATATATATATATATATATATATATTTTAGAACGTGTACAATTTGTTAATATATCGACTACAAATCGTACATTTGTTTCGACATTGAAACTACAATGTCTCATCAGGTGGTGTGTACATCCATTCCTGTCCACACCACCTGATGAGACATTGTAAAAAACGAAAAACTTATTTGATATCGATACCAGGAAATCAAAATTTGACTTACATCCATTCATTTTTCTTTCAGTCTATGGTTTCGCTTTAACTGAAACCAATTATTGCTTTTTAGTCTTTCGTGCCAACGTCAAAAGAGTCTGAGCTCCAGGACCATGGATTAGTTTTAAAGCTTTCATTACACCCGAGCAACGCCGGGCTATACTGCTAGTATAGTATTAGCAACTAGGTCCCACCCTTTTACAGTTAAACAAATAAGATGTAACCGTAAATTCTACTCCAACAGCTTCTTTTCTCGCGCTTCCCGCCTGTGGAACTCCCTTCCACAAGTCTGCTTTCCCGACAGTTACAATCTCCAGGTGTTTAAATGTAGGGTCAATAGACACCTCCTATCACACTAACTCCCAATTATTCTCACAACACTCTCATCTACCCAACCCTCATTCTCGGTATCCTTACCCGCCTATCACCCACCCTCTGACATTTCCTATATTTAATCATCCTTTCTCCACTCTACGTAGCCCTCTGCGCAGTAGTGGCAGTGACATGCCTTGCTCGGGGTGAAACGCTTATAAAAATAAAAAAATAAAAAAAAATAATATATGGTAAATTTGAAAAAAATTCCTATGTTAAACGTTTCGTTTTTTGAAAAGACTTCTTCAGAATAAAACAAACACCAGTTAAAATTCTTTATTGAGAAACGTTGAATTTATATTTAGTTCATAAGACGCTTATCGTCAGGTTTAAATTTTAAGCGTCTCTGCAATTTGTTGCTTTTAATTTTCTACCACGACGTATGCCGGATCTACTCATGTATTAGTCGATTCGAATATAAGTCATCCTCCCTATTTCATGTCTGAGAAGTGGGCAAAAATCCAAATTCCGTGTATTTCACATTGCAATTAATCAACGCAGATTATATTTAGATGAGGCAGTTTTGTAAATTCCCACGTGTGGAGAATATTTTTATGAGGATTTAATATTTTGACATATCATTTTTTTTTTATAGTTTAGAGTAGGTATCTCTAGAAATTCACTTAGGAAAAAAAAAAAGAAAAGACAAATGAGGGAAAAAGACAATGAAAAACTAATGAAAATCTAATGCGATCATTACGGCCATATCACGTTGAATACACCGGTTCTCGTTCGATCACCGAAGTTAAGCAACGTGAGCCTGGTCAGTACTTAGATGGGTGACCGCTTGGGAATACCAGGGGCTGTAAGCGTTCAGTGACGGATGTGCGTTGTTGTGCAGTAGATGTCGGCTTGGAAAGAGAAATCGGTGAGACGAGTTCGAATTCCAGTTGAGTACCTTGCATTCACTTAAGCACTGGTACCTTTGGGAAAGATATTAATCTGTCACTTCCCTCCAGTTATGGGTTAAATAACAGGATGAGGCCTGGTGGCAACACATCCAGTGTTGGTGTCACAATAAAAATACCCTTGGTAGCCCTGGCAAAGCATCAAGTATTCAGCTATTTGAAAAGATAATGAATTTCGCTATAAACAGCGCCAGGGTTCCAAATGTACAAGGAATACTGGAGGGGTGTAATGAGTTCTATCTCACGCATGACGACGAATGCAATCATCAAAACATTTGTGTTATCATTAAGATAAAAAAAATCGAAGTATCTTCATGTAAAAATTTTAATTCTTTTCTAGAAGCTTGGAAAATTTAGTTAAAAGCCATATTATTCTGGGGAAAACGAGGACCTATAAATTTTGTACCGGAAATTTGGCCAATCTTTTTGACATTAATTCAGTCAGTTATGTACCATACATGATACACGCTTGGGGGATCATGTCTCGAAAAGGACATGACTGACTGGGCAGGAGATTATTCCGCAGTAAGTTGCCATTACTTTCTGTGGTAGACTGGCCGCCGACCAAGGCTATAGAACCCAATCTGTCCTAATATTTAAGCCATAACTGGAGAGAAGAGACAGATTAATACCTTTCCATAGTGTATTTGCGCGTAAGTGAATGCAAGAAAATTCAACTGGAATTCGAACTCGGCTTCCCAATTTCTCGTACCAATCCACTGCACAATGCATTACTTAGAAGATATTTTAATTGTTTTTATGAATAAGTCATATGATGGACGCTATTGTCTCAAGAAAAACAAAAACAAAACTTTTTTGTGATGTTTCCCCATGTTATTCCCACCAAGTTTCCCGCCTCACTTCTTTCAGCAGACTGTTGTTTATACTGGGGTGCTGGGAAAAAGGTGTGAAGCCCTGGGTAGGGAATAGAGACTTGAGGGACACCTGTGTTTGTACAAAAAGATTTGGAAGTATATCCGTTCAAGACGGATATACTTTATTACACGATTTGATGGTAACGACTGGATTAAATCGAACAATCGTGCAGAAATGCCAACGCACTTAAGCTTGCGCCGAAGGCCAACAATTTCAAACGCTTTTGAGTTATACAAGACAATTGCTCGAGCATCGCCGTTCTTAAGAGCCTAGTATATATATTCATTGATGGCCTTTTGTACGCCAGAGGTGAATCTGGCTAAGCAGAAGCTATACTGCGTGTCAAAATGAGTGTTATTGAAGAAAATGATCGCCTACGTCATGAAAGAACAAGGCACATAAAAGAACATGACCAAGAAATCAAAGAATGTTTCTTTGATTTCCTGGTCACGTGGGGTTGTCTTGATTACCTATTTATATGTCGTTTTTCTTTTCCTCTTTAGCCAGCTTTCCCTGATGATCCGTTTAGGTAGGTTCGTTTGGCTCATTGGGTGCTATATATATATATATATATATATATATATATATATATACACGTACAGCAGTAGTGGATAAAGCCAGCCATTCATAGATGGACAGCTAAAAGCACGGTGATTCTGAGGTTTTCTCTGCCATTCTGATGATGAGATTATAGTCTTGAAATATAAATAAATAAACAGGTCATACAAACACCTCCCGACCTTCCTTTATTTCATCCAACGCATTGTGACAGCCTTCAAGACATAACACATACATATATATATATATATTTATATATATTAGTCATCCACATACAAGCCTGTTTCGCTGTATCACAGCTGATCAGTGTGGCTAGACATATGCCACTTGCTTCTGGCTGGGATCGAAACACGACCGATTTGGTGTCAGTCGGAGTCTCTACTCCCTAAGCCATCGGCGCATATGTAAAAAGTATACTCAGTTATAAACCGAGGAAAAAAACAGTATGGTTAACTAAAGAAAACAAGAGATAAACAATATTTTTCTCGCTTACATCTTTCGTCCTGTGATAGATTTTATGAAAATAAAGAGATGAAATGAATTTTATTTTAAATATCATATCTATAAAAAAAAAAAAATTGGTCGGAAACTAGAAAAAACGCTCACAAATTATTCATGAGATTAACAGAAATTATTAAGCATTTAAAAACGTCGTACTTCATGTTTGAAGAGAATTTGTTCATGTGCAGTGTAATGTTATGTTGTGAGATGTTAAAATGATGAAAATTAACCATTTTCTTTGGATTTTTTAAATATTTTGTTTTGTATATTGGCCTGAGAAAGTATTGTTTCTATAAGGAAAGGGGGATTGGAAAAAACTGAAGATTGATATTTGTAATATTTGGTGGCGGCTTTCCCGAGAATTTTCTTCCTCAATAAATTATTTTCTCATTTTATGAACATGACATTTTTTAGGTCGAAATTAGAGTCAAATTTATTTCTGTGAATGACTAATGCATTTATTAAATTATGTGTGGTCTCTTCTGTATTCATATATATTTTTTTTAAGTTTCTGCTTGTTTCTCCGATGTACTTTGAGGGACAGGATAAAATAAATTGCCAAAATTGTCCCTCGACGTGCATAGAATAATCAAGCAGGAACTTAAAAAGAAATCGTATATATGTGTTATATATCGACAAACAACAAACACGCATATATATAAAAATATAAAGTTATATTTTTATTAATGACGATGAACCGTGTAGCATAGGGAACAGAGAATTGAGAGAGCGCGCTTCTAATGGGTTGACGGGAGTGTAGTCTTATCTGTTGTGTCTCTCTCTTCACCGGCCGATCTCTGTTGCTCCTCTACTGGCGAATCCGTGTGCCGAGGTCTTTTTATAATCTTCCAGAACCGGGACTTTTTCTTCCGGTTTTGCCTCGCCCACGCAATTCTCAGAGACACCTGTTCTGTTTGCCTCTGTAGTTATTTCCGCTGCTGCCGGAAATAAGGTCAAACGACATCCGTTCCTTTCAACGACCGGAAACACCCTCGCTTGCATCAGCCTTCCTCGGGTGGGGCCAGATTGTTATATTACATATGAACACAGAAGAGACCTTACTCACCCTCCACACCCACACTGAAAAGTAACTCCTCATTTTAAAATACTTATAATTTGTTTATCAAATAATAATTCTGCTTGTTAGTTAGTTAGTTACTTAGTTCCTCCGTCCGTTACGCCACTGAAGAAACGTAACACACTTACTCTCTACACGAGCTTTTCCTTCCCCTCTATCTTTTTATAATTTATAAACGCTACTCTCCTCAGCCTTTCTCTCACATTTGCCAAACGGAAGGGTAGTAAAAAGTGAGAGAGAGTAGGAGAAGAGAGCCTATAGCATTACCGTAACAGTAGCAGCTTAAGCTGGTGGTTGTAGCAGTAATTGTGTGTGTATATATATATGTGTGTACTGTACAATATAGTAAAAATGGGTAGATTTGTTGTCGTATCCTGCGACCTAATAATAAAATTTCTGGCCTCTACACCCTTGGTCATTACTCAGTTGGTCTTTTTTGTTTACAATGGACACAGGAGCTATGATTTTTCAGTAATTTCTCCTTCAAAATCTCTCACAAAATAGCGTCCAGTATTTTGGTTATGGTCTGTGCATCCGCCGCTTAATATAAGCTTCTATGGACGTTACTTTTATAAACATTTTTAATTAAAATTACACACTGTATTTTTTTTATTTTTTTTTATCATTTCACCCCGAGCAAGGCGGAAACGCCACTGATGTGCAGGGGGTTACATAAATGTATAAAGATTAATTAGAAAAGAGTGAGGAGTACAAACTAGTTAGAAAGGAACAACAGAAAGCTGAGAAAGCAGGTGCGATGACAGATACATAGGTGGAGAGAAAGGGAAGGTTATACAGGGGAGGGGAGAGAGCTAGAGTCCAGTGGTTAGTAAATGAGTATTGACTTTGCATTTAAATTTATGGAGGTTGTAGCCGTCAGGAAAGCAAGAATACGGGAGCGAGTTCCACAGGCAGGAAGTGCGAGAGAGGAAGCTGCAGGAGTAGAATTGTCGTCTGCATTTGGCTAACCTGACTGTGAATGGGTGGGACCCAGTTGCCAGTCTGGTTGCACGGGTAAACACCTGTTGAGGAGGCATCAGTGACTTAAGCTCATCCGAGCAAAAGCCATGAAAATATTTATAGAAGAGACAGAGGGAGGCCACATTTCGACGATGGGAAAGTGGCTGCAGTCGAGTTGCCAGATCAGTACCTATCACATTACAGAGTTATCGTTATTTTATTCTCCAATACCTTTATGGTTGATGTCGTTACTATCATTTGTAATATGACAAAGTAAAAATTTTCCAGGAAATCATAATTATCCTTCCCTGGAAATTCCACATGTTTCGCTAGTACTTATAATTTGTTTATGCACTATAATTTCTACAATAAACGGCTATGAGACAAAAGTGTTTCGCGTAAAGTTTTATTAAAAATTCACTATAGGCACCAGATTTTGCCACCAGCTTCTCGAGCTGCTCAGAAATCGCGTCAAATGATTTTACCTCGAACTCTTGTGATATGGAAGACAAAACTTGTATTTGCCCTTCAAGTTCTTCCGAAATGTTGGTTTGTGTCGTGGACCCGGTTAAGAGTTCAGCAAGAAAATAATACAACAACAACAACAAACAAAAATAAGAAATAACGATATATATATATATTAGACACAGCAAAATACAAATACTTGGAACTCTGTCAGTAGAACGAATAAATACGGGTTAGGAAGTAATACTATAACTGGGACTCGCAATAGTCGTACGGTAGCAGTGTTGGTTATCTCTGCCTATCGCTCTCCGCTCATCTCCTTATGCTGATCTCCTGCGTATCTCTCACTCTGCTCTCTTGGAGTCTTGATCTGCTCTCCTCTTGTGAGGGGAAGTATATGTAGTTGTAGGAAACGTTCAATCTGTTGTATTGGTGATGCCACCATCACAATTTGGTATTGTAGACTTTGCTCCTTTAACCAACCCCACAAAAAAGTCACAGGGTGTTAAGTCATGACTCCTGTATAATCTCTCATGAATAAAATACCGAGTTACTTTTCAATTACCATATATATATATATATATATATATATATATATATATAGCTTTAAACAATATTGACGTCATTTTACTAATCTGAGGAACCTTTCGGCCAACACTTTTCAAATGTATTCGTTGGCGTTATTATGAATAGTGAAGCAGGACAAGGGGAAACAACAAAAGTTTTACTTACAAAAGGGGGCAAAGAAGGAGCTCGTCTAAAAGTAAATTTTAATCAAATAATTAAAATGTAAGGGGAGTGTAAATACCACTACATCAGACCATTAACATTTGTGCTGGTATGTTATACAGAGGCAATTGGGTCCCCCCTGTCATTCCTGAAGTACTGTTTTTGGAATGCATGTTTCTTTATATATATATATATATATATATATATATATATATATATCGACTCCACCCACGTCTATTGAACAGGTGAAGTGGCTCATCCCTTGTTTCCTGTTTAGGATGTGGTTTCCGGTTTTTCTCTTTTCCAATCTTTTCACTCTTACGTAGCCCCCTGAGCATCAGTGGCGTTTTCGCCTGGCTTGAGCTGATATGATTTTTTAAAAAAAATTATATCTATACCATAGTCATCCGCAGACATATCTGTTTCGCTGTATTACAGCTCATCAGTACGGCTTAGACTCCGGTCGCTTCCTAAACCCAAGATTGAAAACCGACCGAATTGGCGTTTGTTGGCGATTCTACCCCTAGGCCACGAGCGTCCAGTAGAAGAAGGCAAGCTTTTTAGCGCGTACAAACACGCCCAATGGCTAGAGTGCTCCAATTCATCATCGAATGAGCGGTGCGTAAATGTCGGAGTAGCTACTGTTTACAAAGTCTACCACTCTTCCAGAGTGCTCAATCAGGGTGTGATATATATGAATATATATTCTAAACATATTTTGTTAAATATAACAGACAATGAATGTCTATTATGCTGAATCATAAGCCGTTCTAAATATCGTATTTTGGCTGTAATTTCAGGTGAAAATAAAAACAAAAATTGTCCAAGATTTTAATATTTTTTTTTTATTATGATGGTTCTAAGCTTTCGGCTCACATGAGCCATCTTCAGAGAGGTTACAAGGACGTTAACAAAGACATCCCCCATCTAAGATGATTTCATCTTGTGTAGACATAAAATATTGCTTTTGGACGATAACAGTCACCGAATAGCAAACGCAGGTCGTAAATTTGTAATGCGGTTCTAGAACCAGTATAATAAAAAATATCCAAATGTTCGATAAGTTTTGTCATTATTTTCACCTAAAATTAAAGCCAAAATACAATATTTAGAACGGCTTATGATTAAACATAATAGATATTCATTGCCTTTTTTATTTAACAATATACGTTTAGAAAATTATCTGCTGCCTCGATACACTAAATATATATATTCAATACGGCAAAAAAAGTTAAAACATTAGGAGAAACTAACAGCAAAAACAAAACCACGTTGAAAATGGCTAAAGAAGTTGTCGAAAGCCCTTGGGACAATTAAAATTATGGTCAATTTTTGTACTCCCTTGCAAAAACAACACACATGAAGGTGCAGAGAAAACTAAAAAAAATCTTTCTTGTCTGCCCTATTTAATGAAAGATGTTTAAAATATATATATATATATATATATATATATATATATATATATATATATATATACTGCGGCATCTACGCATAGCTCATTCAGTAATGAATTAGATCACTCTGGCTACTGGCGTATGATACAACATACACTAAAAGTATGCCTCCTTCTACCGAGCGCCCATAGCTCAGCGGTAGAATCGCCGACTGACGCCAATTTGGTCGGGTTAAAAGTAATCGGATGTCTAACCGTATTGATGAGCAGTGATACAGCGAAACAGATCTATATATAGTCCGAAAAGTGTTTATACTTATGCCACGGTCACCCATCTAAGTACTGACCAGGCTCAGCGTTGCTTAACTTCGGTGATCGGACGAGAGCCTGTGTATTCAACGATACACAGGCTCTCGTCCGATCACCGAAGTTAAGCAACGCTGAGCCTGGTCAGTACTTAGATGGGTGACCGTTTGGGAATACCAGGTACTGTAAGCGTTTCTTGATGGATGTGCTTTGTGGTGCAGTGGATGTCATCACGGAGGGGGAAATCTGGAAGCCGAGTTCGTATTTCAGTTGAATGCTCTACATTCACTTACGCGAAAGGTATTAATCACTTGTGTGGCTCTTCTAGCAGTTTACCTTGGTTTTATAACTGAAGCAATTAGGCTGTCGAATCCGAAGGGAGAGTCCATTATATAAAGATTAATAGCTCTGCTTATACTGCATTGTTTTATTAACACCTGAATAATATTTTTATGCATGTGTATTCCCACATGTATATTTATTAATTCACATATCTATGTATCTCACATGCATTTAAATTACTGAAGTTATGTATTATTTATACACCCGTCAATAAATAGGCTACTCTACTATACAATACAGTATAAATATTAATATTTAAATTATACTAAGTTCAGTTTTTAATCATTTTTTTGGTCAGAAATTACGTTTAATTTAGTATGTTAAATTATATAATTGAACTTATTAGTTAGTTGCTAATTAATAGCTGACATTTTTATTTTGTAACATTAAGAGATATAACATGAAAAATAACTGCACGATAGACTGGACTGTAAAATTAAGTGTCGACCAATCTAGAAAAAGTATTTCGAATTCAAAATGGTGGCCTCAGAAATGAGTGACTACTCAACTGTCTTCAAGAATACATAACAATTCACAAATAAAGCTCTGAAAAGCTATGATCGCCTACAGCATGGTGGAACATCATATTAAAAAAAAAAAAACAGAAAAAGCTGAGTTGTTTTTATGGACCGTTAAGGGCTACCCTGGGGATGTGCGTTGTGGTGCATTGGATATCGGCTCGGAACGAGAAATCGGTTGAGTCGTGTTCGAATTCCAGCTGAATTCATTGCATTCACTTACGCACAAATACCCTTGGGAAAGGTATTAATCTATCTCTTCCTTCCAGTTATGGGTTAAATAACAGGACAGATTGGGTTCTATAGCCTTGGTCGGCAACCAGTCTATCGCAGAAAGCAATAGCAACCTACTGCGGGATAATCTTCTGCCCAGTCAGTCATGTCTCTTTCGAGACATGATCGCCCAAGCGTGTATCACGTATGGCACTTAACTAACTGACTGAGGGCTACCCAAACGGATAAACCCTCATGATATCTATCAAAAGGCATGGCAAGTTACAGATTAGTAAAGAAAACCGTGAAGAGCTATGATCGCCTACGTCATGAAAGAACACAACATTAAAGTCATTGAGAATATATTTCATTATTTATACTAAGGATGAAGACGTTGGGAAGCTAATAGCCTCCATGGTAAAGGAACATACAATTATATATATATATATATATATATATATATATATATATATATATATATCGTCAAGTGAGCGTTCTTAAAAAATAAATAAATAAACTGAAGACACCACTCATGGTAGAAACCTAGGTCACGTAATACCTCGTTTAAAAATGAAAAATATTCAAAAGTTTTACAATATAATTGTATTAAACACTTTTTAAAACAAATGTGCAGTGGTCAAAGTTTATGATGCCCAAAAACTAAGTAATCAAACAATCCATCAATCAATATATATATATATATGGATCGGAATCCGACAAGATGAATTGAATACATAAAGAATAAGTAGGAAAAAGTGTCTTTAATCTAGCATTTTTCACTTTTAACAAGCTTCTTCAGAGATTTATTAAAGACTAATGATTTAAAAATCCAAAAGAAGAATGAATTTGAAGAATTAATCATCTGGAGGTTCAGTAACGGATTAATCGATTTTAAATTTTTTCCGAAGGAGAAAATAGTTTCAGTTTACGAACATTTCGGATCACGAACGGATTAAATTCGTAAACCGAGGTTCCACTACACCTAAGAAAAAATCAGGCCAATATGACGGATTATTCTCGTGAAATCGTTCTTTTCTGGAAGTGTAGATATGTCTTTGTGGTGAAATGGATATCAGCACGGACGAGAAATCGGAGAGCCAAGTTCGAACTCCAGTTGAATTCGTAGCATTCACTTATGCGCAAATAATCTTGGAAAATGTATTAATTCGTCTTTTCCCTCCAGCTATAGGTTAAATAACAGAATAAATTTCGTTCTAAAGCTTTGGTTAGCAACCAATCGACCACAGAAAGTAATGGCAACCTACTACGGGAAAATTTCCTGCCCAGTCAGTCATGCCTCTTTCGAGACATGATCTCCCGAGCGTGTATCACGTATAGCACTTAACTGACAAAGATATTTGTCAAATGGTTTATTGAAGGGTTGCTAATGGCGTTCAGTGTTGTGTTGAACATGAAGGGGGGCATCTTGTACATGTGAAATACCTTGTTAATTATAACAAATAATGTTTTAGTGTGGTAATGCATAAAAATTAAATTTTAATAGTTTAATACCTTTTTTAAATAGTACATAAAAAATGAATATATTTTTTATGTAATTTTAAAATTAATATGTTAGAATAAGCGGAAATTATTTAGGCAATCTTTAACATATATACCCTGAAAAAAAAATGTGGTGTAGTGGATATCGGCTCAGAACGAGAAATCGGAGAGCCGAGTTCGAATTCCAGTTGAATACCCTGCATACACTTAAGCACTGGTACCCTTGGGAAAAGTATTAATCCCTCACTTCCCTCAAGTTATGGGTAAAATAACAAGGGTAGGACTTGGGGACTCTGCTCTTAAAAACAAACCTGAATGAATCTTGATACACGAAAAGAAAAATGTTGTAAAATAAAATAACCTAACCCAAAGTTATTGGTTATGACCTTAAATGATCCCTTAAGGACTTATAGGTCGTTAAACCTCCAAGCAAACAAACTCCACTTCCTGTGGTAGGTCTTGTAGTTTACTTCCGTGTTTACTATCAGCACTGTAACATCTGCGTATCTTATACTGTTTACATTACGGTTACTAATGACGAATCTTGGCATGACTTGTCTCTCTGTATATAAAAGATCTGGTGAGAAGACACATCCTTGTCTTACACCACTTTGTAGCACATTTTGTGTTGGGTGGGGAACAAAAATCATCTCTCAGTTGCGTCTCTGTCCTCGAACACAGAGTGCGGCTCACTCAGTTGTAGCTCTCTGTCCTCGGACACAGAGTGCGGCTCACTCAGTTGTAGCTCTCTGTCCGAGGACAGAGATGCATCTGAGAAAAAATATACTTAGTAGATGCCCAGTCCAGGGATCAGTGTCCCGCGGCCGCGCCACCTCATTGCACCAGAGGTGGGGACCAGGTGCTCGTCACTGGGTCCAGCGCAACCGGCGGGTTTTTTTTATCATGTCACCCCAAGCAAAGCATTCCACTGCCACTATAGCGCAGGGGGTTACACATAGCGATAGACGAGTTAGGATGTATATAGGAGGAGAGTTGGAGAGAATGGGTGTGGGTTAGTGTGTTAGGAGGTGTCTATTGACCTTACTTTTAAACTTCTGGAGGTTATAGCCGTCGGGGGAGCAAGCATGCGGAAGGGTTGCGAGGACTGGGGAATTTTTGTTCCTTCGCCCGTCTGTATGCGTTCGGGCTACCCACGTTAAAAAGACCTTGTGTCACATCTCGCTTCAGTGGGGTGAGGGGTAGGGTAAATATACTTACACCACTTTCTGTCCTTGTACATCTGCTGAACTCATTTCCTGTCCGTATGCAGTCAGTTTGTTACCAATACTGGTTCGAATATTTATTTACAAGATTAATTTTTTGATAAGATAAAAATATATGAACAAATTTCAGTGTAATATTTATTTATTTATTTTTTAATCATCTCACCCCCAAGCAAGGCATTCCATTGCCACTATTGCACATGGGGCTACATAGGGGAAGGTAAAGAGAAGGAGTGGTTAGACATAGGGAATGTCAGGAGGAAGGTGATAGATGGGTAAGGATACCAAGGATGAGGGTTGGGTGGATGGGAAGAGTGTTTGAAAGAATGGGAGCGAGTTAGTGTGTTAGGAGGTGTCTATTGACCTTACATTTAAACTCCTGGAGATTGTAGCCGTCGGGGAAGCAATCATGTGGCAGGGAATTCCACAGTCGGGAAGTGCGAGAAAAGAAACTGTTGGAATAGAAGTTGCGGTTGCATTTTATCGGTTTCACTGTAAAAGGGTGGGATCTCGTTGCTAATCTAGTTTCTCGTGCAAATTCGTATCTAGGGGGCACCAGTGATCTAAGTTCATCGGAGCAGAAGCCGTGAAAGTATTTATAGAAGAGACACAGGGAAGCCACGTCGCGCCGGTGAGAGAGAGACTGCAGGCGGTCTGCCAAGTTGGTATCGATCACATTACAGACCCTCCGCTGTACCTTGTCGAGAAGCCCGAGGAGAATAGCAGGAGCACCCGACCAGATATGGCAACAGTATTCAATGCACGGGCGGATGGTAGATTTATATACGTGCAAGATAGATTCAGACGGAAAAAACTTCCGGGCCCTGCACAGAGAACCGACTTTCATAGCAGCGGATTTAGCAATGGATTCGATATAGTCATTCCATTTGAAGTCCGCTGTAAGTGTGAGATCAAGGAGGCGTAGTGTTTTACTCTCTTGGAGGCAAGCCTGGTCCATGCTAATGGGAGGTAATGCGATTGTCTATGATGGTTATTTATCATATTATGAAGAAATAACTTTATTTTATTGATTTATAAAAATGTCCGACTAAGAGAATAAGAAGATTTAAATGAACAAATATCAATTAACTAATTATTAAATTTCCCTTCCAAAATTACCTAAAATAGCTTGAGCACTCATCTCCTTTGAACCAAGTATTCTTTTAATTAGGTTTAATTAAAATTGGAAAAATAGCTTTTTTAAAAGAATAAAAACATCAGAGTAAGGATAAAGTAATTGCAGTGTCAAGAGTCAAGGGATAATCGTAAAACATTTTCTTCTATTTTTTTTTTTCATGTACATTTGTTAAATTTTGCCAAATATTAGAAAATTATATATTTTGAGTATTAATAGAACCAAAAAACAAAAAACAAAAAAAGTAAAAAAATAAAAAAAAATAAAGAAAACGGGGTACTCACTTTGATAGACGTTTTGTAAATTACCTGAAAGTTAATTAAAGATTTTCTGAATAAAAAATGAAGTTTGGGTTCAACTTAAAGAAAAATAATACAAATGTTTCTGTATTTTAAACGAACACAATTCTCGTAAAATAACAATATATATATATATATATATATATATATATATATACTTTGAAAAACAGTAGTTACTGTAGCATCTACGCATCGTTCATTCAGCAATGAATTAGAACACTCACAGCTATCGGGTGTGTGTATAATAATAATAATGTACACGCTAAAAAGTCTCCCTCCTTCTACCGAGCGCCCATAGCTCAGAGGTAGAATCACCGACTGACGCCAATTCAGTCAGGTTTCCATCCTGGGTAAAAAGCAATCGGATGTCTAACCGTACTGATGAGAAACAGATCTGTCGGCGGATGACTATATATATATATATATATATATATATATATATATATATATAAAATTCAAAATTTTACTTGGGAACACTCATTATTACAGGCTCACGAGAGCCCGTTCCATCAAGCTCGACAAGACAATTGCCGGAATTGAAGAAACAGGCTATTGAGAGCCGGTATCTTCAAATATAAAATTTTGAATTTGCGTATGAAATAGATATCTGCTTTGTAAATGAAATTTACATCGAGCTCTCTGTTGGATCAGCTTTAATATTTAACCTTGTATTACTAGGATCCATTGGGATTATTGACCAAATTTGTTTCTAGATTTACTGAGATTATATATGGTAAGCCATACATGACATATCATTAAACACATCATTTGGAAATGAGTTTTTTCAGCAACCTAAGTTTCAACCTTTCGGTATCTTCAGGCAATTTATAATTAGTTATTATAAATCATCTGAAGATAGCAAAAGGTTGAAACCTAGGCTGCTGAAATAACTTTTTTTTCCAAATGAAAAATATTCAAAAGCTCTACAATATAAATGTATTGAGCACTTTTTAATACAGTTGAGAACTAGTCTAATTTAATTATGACCAATAACTATAAATTTGTTTACATTATGTGAATAACCTGTAGTGAAAGCTGCTTGTCTCTGCCATTAGGCAAATAGCTCAGTGATAAGATGTTCGTCTAATGACAAATTAGTCGGATGTTTATTCCAGCTTGAAGATAAACGGATAATCTAGCTACACTGAAGAGCTGTGATACAGGCTTGTGCATTATATTAGCATTGTAGCCCGGTTTCACTCGGGTAGTTTAAGAAATAATAAGAATAAAAAACATATGATGAATTTACATAGCAAACACTTACACAACGTCTACCCTCGACACTTTTATAGATATAGACGAGAAGTTTTCACTCGGATAGTTTAAGAAATAATAAGAATAAAAAACATATGATGAATTTACATAGCAAACACTTACACAACGTCTACCCTCGACACTTTTATAGAGAAGTTTTCACTCGGGTAGTTTAAGGAATAAAAAAAAAAAACAAAAAAAAAACACATGATGAATTTATATAGTAAATACTTACACAATATCCACCCTCGTCACTTTTATAGATATAGATAACAATGTAGAATGTCTCTATTGAATTAGGGTGGTAGGGGAAGGGGCAATATATATATATATATATATATATATATATATATATATATATATAGTGATGATCCACGTATACTGTCTTAATATGTATAGGAAAGAATATTAATAAAAAAAAAGTTTTGAATTTAAAAATGTACTTTTTTTGGACAGTATTTGTTTATTTTTATTAAATAAAATAAATTTATTAAATAATAAAAATAAACAAATACTGTCCAAAAAAAGTACATTTTTAAATTCAAAACTTTTTTTTATTAATATTCTTTCCTATATATATATATATAGATATTATAAAGTGGGGTGATCGATTCTATATTATAATCAATACATAAACTGATCCCTGACTTTGTGGGCTGATACTATATATTTTTCTACCCCTAATTTTAGCCTTCTGAAAAATTTCAAGGTGTTGTTAGCGTTCTAAAATTTTGATCTACATCTGAGCGCAACTCCCGTCGAGCTAACGAATAAAAAATAAAAAAAAACAAAATAAAAATAAAAATTAAGCTTTTTTGTATGGATCGACTATTCTGCCTTGGATCTGTGCCACGCCCAAGTTTTCTACTTAGGATCAGACTGTAGTATTTGTTCTTTCGTCAATATTTTCTTTATTATGGAGATGCAGTATTGAAATTTTTTACACTATTTACATTGTTCGGACTGTTTTCCTCATCTATGTTGCCATATTCACGAAGTTTTGGCCGTTTTACGCCCCGACTTTCTTTTGCTGATTTGAATTTCAAAATTAACTTTTAATTTCGTTCACAGGGGTAGATTGTTCTAGTTCCACAACTCATACCGCGTCCAGATGTCTCAGTATTGGTTATCTCCCTTTAACCCAGCTCCATATTTTCTTGTTCACTTCTACTTGAGCCAGGTATTGAACTAACAGCTCTTCAAGGACACATGACTTAAAGGATAAAAACGTTGATTAGATCCAGAGTCAGTTAATTAAGTGCCATACGTGATACACGCTTTGGGCGATTATGTCTCGAAAGAGACATGACTGACTGGACAGAAGATTGTTCCACAGTAAGTTGCCATTACTTTCTGCAGTAGACTGGTTACCAACCAAGGCTAGAGAACCCAATCTATCCTGTTATTTAACCAATAACTGGTGTGAGAAGAGATGTATTATATTATTACATAGTAATTAGTGGGAGATCAGTTTATTACATCATGTCAATAGAAAATCGATCCCACACTTTATGACCAGTAGATGCTTTAATCATGATTCCAACTATTATATTCAGCCAGTCAGTTAAGTGCCATATGTGATACACGCTTTGGGCGATCATGTCTCGAAAGAGGCATGACTGACTGGGCGGAAGATTATCCCGCAGTAGGTTGCCATTACTTTCTGCGGTAGACTGGTTGCCAGCCAAGGCTATAAAACCCAATCTGTCCTATTATTTAACCCATAACTGGCGGGAAGAGACTGATTAATACCTTTCCCAGTGGTAGTTGTGCGTAAGTAAATGCAAGGAATTCAATTTGAATTCGAAATCGGCACCCCGATTTGTCGTTCCGAGTCGATACCCACTGCACCACAACGCACATCCTATACTTCACACAAAGAATTCTTAGTCCAGTTCTTGGCTACACGGTTACATCTAACCATTTCAACAGTAAAATGATGGGACCTTGCCGCCAATCTAGTACTGCACTTCAATTCATCAAGTCTAAGTACCAAAGAGGAAAGTAATATTTATTTTGAAAATACAAAATGTGGCACAAGGCCAAAAAGGAGTTATGGGGGGAAAAGATTGGTCTTCAATCTATCCTAATTTAAACTTAGCTAACCAGGATTACTGACCTAAACAAACTACAGTATCCCTTACACTAAAACAAACAGTCTTACTCAGTCCATTAAATACCATTCATGATAAACGCTGGGGCGATCATGTCTCGAAAAGGACATGATTGACTGAGCAGAAGATTTACCATTATTTTCTGCGGTAGATTGGTTACCAACCAAGGCTACAAAACTCAATCTGTCCTATTTAACTCATAGCTGGAGGGAGAAGCGACAGATTAATACCTTTTCCCGAGAGTATTTGCGCGTAAGTGAATGAAATAAATTAAGGTAGAATTCAAACACAGCTCACCGACTTCTCGTTCCGAACCGATAACGCACATCCGTCACTATACGCTTACAGCACCTAGTATTCCCCAGCGGTAACCCATCTAAGTACTGACCAGGCTCAACGTTGAACCGGTGTATTCATCGTGATATGGCCGTAAGCCTTTTCCTGGTGGAGTTCAGAATTATATTGGAATAGGAAGGGCCATTTGAACACTGTTAAATTGCTTGTTAATCATAACAAAATCATTTTGTTTTGATAATACTTATTAATTTTCTTCAACTCCTCTAATTCATTTTTGTTCAATAAAAGTTAATAAATAAAAAAGGGCGTTACTTTTACCGCAGCCAGGAGTTTTTTTTTCTTGATTTTTAACTCTCAACATGTTGAAATTGTTTCGCCTAAAGTACATTTTAGTCAAAATTTTAACTACGAGCCAACCACTCATCCTATGAACAGAGAGAAAAAACATTCTTACAAGGTAAAAATATTTTCTGATTTTCTGACTTTCTCTTGACTCCAGCCCTTTCTACAACCACCCCGGGTATCTTGTTCTTTTCCTTTCTCTCTACCTTCGCAACTGTTTTTACTCCTGTCTTCCCATCCTTCACTTGCCCTTTCTTTGTCACCCCCTGTAACTGGTTCGTCTTTCTCTTCGCTCCCCTCCTGCCTAAACTTTTACTCTTATGTCGCCCCTTGCGCATTAGTGGCGGTACCGCTTTGCTTGGGGTGAAACGATTAAAACAAAATCTGCAAAAAGATTGGTAAACTGTAAAAAACAAATCAAACAAGCAATGTCTCAAAAATGTACAGTATTCATTGTAAGAATGATTGTAGAAATGTTAATGATACGGTTTAGTGTTGTATTGGACATGAAGGAAGCGTTTGGAAAATTTCACTAGAAAAACAATCTATTCACTCTTACATAGCCCCCTGCGCACCAGTGGCCTTACCGCCTTGTTTGGGGTGATATGATTTAAAAAAAAAAAAAAAAAAAAAAAAAGAAAGCACTGGATTATTGTTATGTGATATCTGCTCTTCAATATGGCAGTGAATGCTGGACAATCTCATCAAAAATGAAGGAGAAACTTGAAGCAACCGAAATGTGGTTCAACAGAAGGATGCTGAGGATGCTATAGACCGAATATGTGAGCAACGATGAAATTTTGGAGAGGATAGAAACGAAAAGGAAACTAAAAGTTAACATCAAGAAAAGAAAGCTGAAGTTCTGAAGACAGGGAATGCGGAAGTTGGGTTTGGAGAATCTGATCCTCGTTAGGCCAGGTGGAGAGAAAAAGAGACAGGTGTAAGATACGTGTGACATACTTTGCGGGATTGAATAAGTGGATGGCGGAGCTTGCAATCAATGAGATAATGATTAACTATACGGGTATGTCCTGTAGATATATTAACATTCTCTGGAATATAAATGTATAGAAGCTATCGTGGCTATAAAGTGATGGATCAGTTTATATATTGATTGTAATATAGAATTGCACCCCAGATATTATATACACAATTTCTTGTTCCTTTAGCAAATTGCGGGTAGGAATGAATAGACATCTTCTCCCCCCAGCTGTGGGTAAATTAGTAAGACTAGTACCAGCAAACCATTATATATATATATATATATATATATATATATATATATATATATATATATTCCTGTCCACACCACCTGATGAGACATTGTAGTTTCAATGTTGAAACAAATGTACAATTTGTAGTGGATATATAAAAAATTGGTACAGGTTCTAAAATATATATATATATATATATATATATATATATATATATACAGGGCCGTAGCTGATGCTAAAAAAACACCGGGCGCAGAGAAAATTGAGAGGATTTATTAGTTGACAATGTGATGACGTCATCAGTGTCATCCATTTCCAGAAATGGATTTTTGCGGATTTTTTCGGCTATTCCAATGGAAATTAGGCACAGAACATGAACGAAAGCAGGACATCGGGTTCGGACTTTCTGATTATAACCAGTCTTTTCTCCCAAAATTAATAAATAAACAGATTTTTACTGCGTTCATTCGTTTTCTTTCTTTCTTTCTTTCTTTCTTCGTGAATTGCTTAGTTTAATTTCTGACGAACACATTTTTCCTTGCCCGGGTTTTCACTATGATTGCACGGATCAGCCCGGACACATGCCCGGTGTGCCCGGTGTGCCCGGTAGTCAGATACGGCCGTCTGTGTGTGTGATATATATATATATTGATTCTTACAATCTAAAAATATTTTCTGCATAAGTTTGCTGTGACCTATTTAACGACCTGCATCGATATTTTTTTTTTTTGTGCGTTGTGGCGCAGTGGATATCGGCTCGGAACGAGAAATCGGGGAGGCAAGTTCGAATTCCAGTTGAATTCCTTGCATTCACTTACGCGCAAATATCCTTGGGAAAGGTATTAATCCGTCTATTCCTTCCAGTTATGGGTTAAATAACAGGTCAGATTGGGTTCTATAGCCTTGGTCGGCAACCAGTCTACCGCAGAAAGCAATGGCAACCTACTGCAGGATAATCTTCTGCCCAGTCAGTTATGTCTCTTTCGAGACATGATCGCCCATACGTGTATAATGTATGGCACTTAACTGACTGATCTATATTGTTATTGCAATATTTTGTTCCAGTTTTTACGCTCAAATGTTTAATGATGCAATCAGCGGAATTTAGACGGGTATAGCTAAGAAACCTTAGGAACATATTCCATCAGTAACTTAAGAATTCGGTATCATCAGAAACACGAAAACTAGTAGATTTTCATGTGTATTGCTAATAGTTTAAAAGGGTGATTGAACTCAGGGCCGATGTGAAATTATCCCATATCAAGAGACCTAAACTCGATTAGGGCTCTGGCAGTCCTTTGTGACTATTGCTATCTGCCCCACTTTTTAAAACACACACACACACACACACACACACACACACACACACACACACACACACATATATATATATATATATAAATATTGTTTTTTAAAATAGAGCGTTCTTAAAAAGAAAAACGGTAAACAGTAAAATCAGTTATTAAAAATCGCTTGAAGACACCACTCATGGTAGAAACCTGAGTAGCGAAATAACTCGTTTAAAATAGAATATATATATATATATATATATATATATATATATATATATATATATATATACACGTTGCAAATTAAACTAAGTAAAGGTGATGATTAAACGAAAAACAATTTTTGCGGATTAGTAGAACTTCTACAACGCAAGGAATAAATATCATATACCCCAATGAATGTAATAAATGAATCGATTCGAAATTCCTAGCACCTGAAGAAGGCCGGAGGGTACAACGGCCGAAACGTCGTACAAATGGCAACAAAGATGTGGACAATAGTCCGAATAATGTAAATACTGTAAATACTACCTCATCTCAGAAATATAGACAAATAGAATGATCTATTATTAAACGTCGTACATATGGCAACAAAGATGAGGACAATAGTCCGAATACTGTAAATACTACCTCATCTCAGAAATATAGACAAATCTTTCTCGTTGTTCAAAAAAGTCTAAAAAAATAAACTAACCAAAAAGAAAATATTAAATATATATTAAATTCACTATTGTTTTAGCTATGATGCTGAATGAATTAAAATTATTCAATTTTTTTACAAGAAAAATATGAAATTTATGAAAAAAAAAAAAAAAAAAAAAAGCCGCATAACAAAAATTGAATATAAACAGGTTGTTAAAAATACAAAATAAAAAAATACTATTTCATATTTACCGGAGTCTTTTAAATAACAGTGAACTTTTCCAGCTTCCTGAACTTCAAAAATTTCAAAAAACGAAAAGAAAACAGCTCCCTCTCAATGGACGAAGAACTTTTAAACATTCCGAGGCATTAAAAAAATATGCAATTAACTCTTCTTTATCTACAGCCCGGTGTAGGTGTTGAAGAAAATGCGGAAGTCAATTTAATGCTTACTCAGCGAGAGATCTCTCCCTATTGGCCACAGCCAAGCCTTTTGTTAGTCTACATAAAATTTGTTACGAATCAAAGTTCAGTAATGAGTAAGACCTACAGGGTCAAACCAGTAAATTTATACTCGCTTTTAGGGAGAGCAAGTAAGAATTATTTATACTATCAATTGACCTTTAAGTTAAGTGTTTTGTTCTCATTTTAATTTAAACTGAATAGGACAGATCAAAGATGGCGGAGGAGGGGGAGACATTCGAAGGCGCTATTGACATTAAATCCATGTCTATATATTTATCATATCCCTAAAATCTGAGGTCACCAAGTCGTGTATATTTTTTTAAAGAAGTGATATATATATATATATATATATATATATATATATTAAAATTCGCCTCAAACGAGACCTGGAGGGCTTAAGAACACGTCGATCGAATGCTAATGAAAGGAACAACGAAAATGAGGATACTAGACGTCATTTTTAACGAATGAATTTCAATCATGGTGATTTTCAGAGCGCAGCTTAGATGTGGCACAAGGCCGAAAGTATGAGACACCCAGTGAGGATCGAACTCACTACTCAATTTTAATGATTCTAACGAGAATAGCTTGCTAACCATTGCACCAACTTGAGTTATCAAGATAAGCTTAAATGTGGCACAAGGCCGAAAATAACGGGCACCCAGTGAGGATAGACCTCACTACTCAACCGTATTGATTCTAGCGAGACAAGTTTGCTAATCATTACACAATTTCGAGTTACCCAAAGGTGATTTTCTGATCGCAGCTTGGATGTGGCACAAGGTCGAAGTATGGGGCACCCGGTGAGGATCAACCTAATTCAAATGCATCCCTGGATAATTGCGTACCTTAGATAATTTTTGAAGCCTTTAAAGGCAATTAATATAAATTTAAAAAAAGAAGTATAGGTAGTCTTCGCAAATTTAAATTTAAATTGAATAGGGCAGATCAAAGACGGCGGAGGAGGGGGAGACGTTTCCTATTAATTCGAAAAGAGCAGAGGTAGTCTTCGCAAATTTAAATTTAAATTTAAATTGAATAATACAGATCAAAGATGGCGGAGGAGGGGGAGACGTTTCCTATTAATTCGAAAAGAGCAGAGGTAGTCTTCGCAAATTTAAATTTTAATTTAAATTGAATAATACAGATCAAAGATGGCGGAGGAGGGGGAGACGTTTCCTATTAATTCGAAAAGAGCAGAGGTAGTCTTCGCAAATTTAAATTTAAATTTAAATTGAATAATACAGATCAAAGATGGCGGAGGAGGGGGAGACGTTTCCTATTAATTCGAAAAGAGCAGAGGTAGTCTTCGCAAATTTAAATTTAAATTTAAATTGAATAATACAGTTCAAAGATGGCGGAGAAGGGGGAGACGTTTCCTATTAATTCGAAAAGAGCAGAGGTAGTCTTCGCAAATTTAAATTTAAATTTAAATTGAATAATACAGTTCAAAGATGGCGGAGAAGGGGAGACATTTTCTATTAATTCGAAAGCGCTATTGACATTAAATCCATGTCTACATATTTATCATATAACTACAATCAGAGGTCAGCAAGTCGTATATATTTTTATAATTTTGAAAAAAGCATAGATAATCTTCCCAAATTTAAAAAGAAAAGGCATAAAAAAATTACAAGTTTACTTTTGCGATAAATGCAATGACGGATTAACATTGTTTAAAATGGAAAAGTAACGTAGTTTCACAAATGAATCGAAAGTTGTGAATGTTGTGAGCGACCCCTTTTAAGAAATTTATCTTGTTTTCAGAAGTCTTATTCTTCTATGTGCCTTGTCCTTTCAGGACGTAGGCGATCACGGCTTTCCACGTCTCCCCATCCCTAGTGGCTCTTAGCACGCTTTCTCTTTTAACACCACGCAACCCCCGTTCTGTCATCCACCTGTTCAGGCCCTTTCAAATATGTTATCTGCTGCTTTCCCCTGTCTCTTTTCCCCTCTATTTGTCCTGTTAGTATCAGGTTCTCCAAGCCCTCCTTCCTCATTGCATGTCCCAAGATCTTTAGCTGTCTCTTCCTGATGCCCAGTATTAATTTCCTTTTCGTTTCCATTCTTTTCTAAAATCTCATAAACATGATCCACGATATCCGCAGCATCCTTCTGTAGAACCACATTCCAATTGCCTCAAGTTTTTCCTTCATCTTTGATGATATTGTCCAGCATTCACGTCCATATTGAAGAACTGACATCACATAGCAATCCAGTATTCTCTTCTTTGTTTCTAGCGAAATTTTCCTGACTCCAATAGAGCCATTATTCTCTTAATTGCAGTTTTAATTTTGATAACACTGTTGTTATGTTAAATATCTTTTTTGTTTTTTTTAGAATAATTAAAAGTTGGTTTTCAATTAGTAACTCTTGAGAAAACATGGTAACTTCAAAAAATTACTAGATGTACACAATTATCTACGGACACAATTATCTACGGACACAGTTGTCAAGGGACGCAATTGTCTGGTACGAAATTATCCGGTACGCAACATCCGTCTACTATGTGTCACATCTCTTTTAAACGTGGGTGATCATGTCTCTCCATGACTTCTTATCCTTTGTACCTCTGAATAAGTTTTGTCTTTTGTCTAATGTATCACAATTAATAATTTCTTTATAATAAATGCAATTCATATATAAAATTTAAGATTACACTGATTAAGCCAGAGAGCGAATTGACCAAATGATAGTGACCGAAGCAAAAATAAAGGATGTTAGTACGAATATTGTTTTCTAATTCTCCCCTGCCTGAAATATCAGGAGACACTAAAGAGGATGGAGAGCGCGTCGGCCGAATAGTAAAGATAGGAACAATAAAGATAGGATACCAGGTGTTTTAAGCATAGATGTGTGTGTGGTGTACGGGCAAATACTCTTAGGGAAACAATGAATCCCCTCTTCTCCTCCCACTCATGAATTAAATAGTAAGGCATGTATCAGAAAATTATTATTATCTTAAAAACTTACAATCCAAAAATAGGTTTTGGTTTTAAATAACGTTAAGAAAGTTGATAAGCCGGGAAAAAATCAATCTTCAACAAAATTCAAACATTTAAAAGGAATAAAATTGTTTCGTCAAAGTTAATGAATCATGAAAGTTAAAAACGTTCCCCTATTTCCGGCCATATAAAGTGGTTTAGAAGTTAATCCCCACTAAACCCACTTGAGTCCTAATACACCGATGATTGTGTCCTGTGTAGCAGATCAACTGATGAATACTCGTGGGCAGAGTCGTAGCTGATGCTAAAAAAAAACACCTGGCACAGAGAAAAATTGCCCGGATTTATGAGTTGACAATGTGATGACGTCATCAGTGTCATCCGTTTCCAGAAAGAAAGAAGGAAAGAAAGAAAGAAAACGAAGAAAATATCCGAATGAACGCAGTAAAAATCTGTTTGTTTATTTATTAATTTTGAGAGAAAAGACTGGTTCTACTCAGAAAGTCCGAACCCGATTTCTTGCTTTCGTTCACGTTCTGTGCCTAATTTTTATTGGAATAGCCGAAAAAATCCACAAAAATCATAGTTTCTGGAAACGGATGACACTGATGACGTCATCACATTGTCAGCTAATAAATCCGGACAATTTTCTCTGTGCCCGGTGGTTTTTTAGCATCAGCTACGGCCCTGATTCCAATGGAAATTAGGTACAGAACGTGAACGAAAACAGAAAATAGGGTTCGGACTTTCTGAGTATAACCAATCTTTTCTCCCAAAATTTATAAATAAACAGATTTTTACTGCGTTCATTCGGATGTTTTCTTCATCTTTCTTTCTTTCTTTCTTTCTTCTTTCTTTCTTTCTTTGTGAATTGTTTAGTTTGATTTCTGACGAACACATTTTTCCTTGCCGGATTTTCACTATGATTGCACGGATCGGCCCGGACCCGTGCCCGGTGTACTCGGTGTGCCCGGTAGTCAGTTACGGCCATGCTCGTGGGTGACACGTTAGTCTCCTGATCACCTCAGAATAAAGCATTAGGCTGAGTTTTAAGTCAGTCAGTTAAGTGTCATACGGGATACACGCTTGGACGATCATGTCTCTTTCGAGACATGACTGACTGGGCAGAAAATTATCCCGCAGTAGGTTGCCATTGCTTTCTGCGGTAGACTGGTTGCCGACCAAGGCTATAGAACCCAATCTGTCCTATTATTTAACCCATAACTGGAGGGAAGACACGGATTAATACCTTTCCCAAGGGTATTTGCGCGTAAGTGAAAATTTTGTTTTTTTTTATTTAGGTTTTGACCCAGTTCTAATTATGAATGCGAAACCCCTTTCGTATACTTGCTTCCTCGACAGTTACAATCTCCAAGAATTTAAATATAAGGTCAATAGTCATCTCCTATTTCACTGACTCACATCCTTTCCCTTAAATTCTTTTCTACATCCACTTCACCTCCATCACACTAGCATTCTCATTCTTCTATTACCCTCTTCCTGACACCCCCTATAACCTGCCCCTCTTTATCTCTCTTTTATTCTATGTAACACCCTGCGCAACAGTGGCAGTAAAACTGCCTTGCTTGGGGTGAAGTGATTACAAAAAAATACATCATCATGATCATTTATCCATCACACCCAGTGGTGCATAGGGAAGTAACTTTTTTGTTGCTGTTTCTGTAACAAACTGTTTTTTACGGGACAGGGTTGTTAGCCCTGAACCCAACCCCCAAACCTGGTGGACCAGTAGACCATTCATGGTCCTTACGTTTACAGCACCTGGTATTCCCAAATGATCACTGTACTGACCAGGCTCGATGTTGCTTAACTTCGGTGATCGGACGGGAACCGGTGCATTCAACACGATATAGTCGTAGAAAGAAAGAAAGAAAGAAAGAAAGAAAGAAAGAAAAGTACATAGCTGTTTAGAAAAAATTGAAGTACAACAGATGTCTTTACTACGAGTTCATTTTTTCGTCCACGAGTTTCATCCAACACCGGAAAATTGCTAAAAAAAAAAAAAAAAAAAAAAACGAAAAAGGAAAGCTTTTTTCCATTAATTCTGACGTCCTCCCCCAAGGCTGTATCCTTTGACGAACGTTGTTCCTAATTTTCATCAAAAACCTCCTTGATAGCTTCAGCCCTCAAATCGCTATCTATACTGATGAGCCAATTATTTACTCCTGATTTTAGTGTTTTATTTCTGAAATGAGTAACAATATTTTGGTATTATTTCAAATTCTTATTCTCATCTTAGTTGATATAGATATTATTGAAATTATTTGTTTGAACATTATTTTTAATCGATAAAGAATGACTTGCTAATTTTAATGCATTCGAAACAAAACTGTTCTCTATTAATCATCAGAAAGACGACTTTCTAACTTGGCATGGCTGATGCTAACCTTGAGGAGATTATGCCCTATCTTATTATATTGAATCAATTGCTAGGTCTGCTGCCAGGAGAGTTGATTCTCTTTGTCGTGTTAGACAATTTTTCTCACCAGAATCCATCTTACCCATTTAAACGTCTCGCATTCACCCATGCATTGACTATTGCTGTCCCATCTGGTCTGGGGCTCCTGCTATATATTTAAAGATTCTCGATAAAATACAAAGAAACAAATAAAGAAATCATCACCTAAAAGAGTGACTCATTGCTTCTTCTTGGTCTACTGTTTTCAACTGACATGAACTGGAAAGATAATATTGAATCAATTATTAGGTTTGCTAAAAGAAAAGTTGGTTTTCTTTGTCGTGGTAGACATTTTTTCTCACCAGAAGCTATCTTACAGTTTACTATTTGAATATTGCTGTCATATCTGGTCTAGTGCTTCTATTATGCAGGGTGGTCGAAAATTAGGTGGACAGTAAATGATAACATGTATTTCGAGATTACGCAAACAATTCTATTTACTAAGACAATTATCACATTGACAATTAAATTTTGTTATGTACAATAATATTAGGATGTGCGTTGTGTTGTAGTGGATATTTTTTTTGGATATTCAGGTTCTTCTAAAGTCTATTTTAACTCTGTACATCGAACGCCTCTATCTAAACTCTGAAATTTTATTTACGATTTATTTATTTTTTCTCAACGGGAGTAGATAGTCGATAGGTTTGCTTGAGGTCCGGTTCACATACCTCTTCAATGTTTTGAACAGGAGAAGAAGTTTATCTTTTGTTCCCTGTTTAGGATTGGATTTTCAGGTTCTTCTAAAATCTATTTCAATTCTATATTTTTAAAATCTCCGCCTAAACACTGAAAACTTATTTATTATTTTTCTCCCGTAAGAGGAGTCAATAAATTCGCCTATCATCCGATTCACACTCCTGTTTCTTTTTTTTTTTTTTTTAACTGGACTAGAGGTTCGAATTCCAGTTGCATTCACTTAAACACAAATACCCTTGTGAAAGGTATTAATCAGTCTCTTCCCTCCAGTTATGGGTTAAATAATAGTACAGATTGGGTTCTATAGCCTTGGCTGGCAACCAGTCTACCACAGAAAATAATGGCAATCTACTGTGGGATAATCTTCTTCCTAGTCAGTCATGTCTCTTTCGAGACATGATCGCCCAAGCGTGTATCACTGAACTGACTGACAATAATATTAAAGCGCTTAAACTTTAGCAACGCAGGTGCTCAAACTGTTGTCTTCCACAATTTACACAGCTTTGAAGTATACCCTGCTCACGCTTGGACAAACATTTTTGCACGTGTATTAATTTCTTGAAATAAATCTATGTAATTTTTTAAATCACCAATACTTCTTGGTTTTTTAATATAAACTTTGTCCTTGAGTCTTCTTCTTCTATGTGCCCTGTCCCTTCAGGACGTAGGCGATCATTGTTCTCCACGTCTCCCTATCCCTTGTGGCTCTTAGTATGTTTGCTCCTGTTACACCTCGCAACCCCCGTTCCGTCATCCACCTGATCAGGCCCTGCAAATATGTTATCCGCTGCCTTCCTCTGTCTCTTTTTCCTTCTATCTGGTCAGTCAGTATCAGGTTCTCCAAGCTCTCCTTTCTTATTGCATGTCCCAGGAACTTCAGTTGTCTCTTCCTGATGCTCAGTCTTAATTTCTTTTTTGTTGCCATTCTTTCCAACACCTCATCGTTGCTTACATGCTCAGTCCATGATATCCGGAGCATTCTTCTATAGAACCACATTTACGCTGCTTCCAGTTTTGTCCTCATTTTCGATGATATTGTCCAGCATTCACTGCCGTATTGAATAACTGACATCACCTAGCAATCCATCACTCTTTTCTTTGTTTCTAGTGAAATTTTCCTGCGTGTTAGTACTTTACTCAGCTTCTGGAACGCGTCCTTTGCCATGCCAATTCGCCTTCGGATCTCTGTGTCGCACTTTCCATCTCCTGTTAGAACACTTCCTAGGTATTTAAATTTTTCTACTTGCTTGATTCTGGTATCCCCCACCTGTATTTGGCATTTTGGGTTGCTGTTTTTGCTGATGATCATGCATTCAGTTTTCTTAAAGTTTATTTGTAGTCCTTTTTCGTCACTCTCTACCGCTATCTTATGTAGGAGGTCTTCTTTGAGTACTTACCAAAAAAAGAAAATCATTGGTGTAAAGTCAGGTGAACGTGCTGGCCAATCAATTGGACCTCTTCAGCCAATCCATTTCTCAGGAAATCTTTCATTAAGATACTCACGGACAGCTCTTGAGTAATGTGGAGGGTCCCGATCTTGTTTGAAATAAAGGTCGTATATTAACATCACCGATACTCAAACCTATTTCAACTATTCTCCACCTAGTTTTTGACTATCCTGTACATTTTGAAGTATCAGCAATGTTATTTTTTTTTTTAATTATCTCACCCCAAGCAAGGAATTCCACTGCCACTATTGCGCATGGGGCTACATAGGGGAAGGTAAAGAGAAGGAGTGGTTAGACATAGGCAATGTTAGGAGGAAGGTGACAGATGAGTAAGGATAGCGAGGATGAGGGTTAGGCAGATGGGAAGAGTGTTTGATAGAATGGGAGCAGGTTAGTGTGTTAGGAGGTGTCTATTGACCTTACATTTAAACTCCTGGAGATTGTAGCCGTCGGGGAAGCAATCGTTTGGAAGAGAATTCCACAGTCGGGAAGTGCGAGGAAAGAAACTGTTGGAGTAGAAGTTACGGCTGCATTTTATCGGTTTCACTGTAAAAGGGTGGGATCTAGTTGCTAATCTAGTATCTCGTGCAAATTCGTATTTAGGGGGCACCAGTGATCTAAGTTCATCGGAGCAGAAGCCGTGAAAGTATTTATAGAAGAGACACAGGGTAGCCACGTCGCGCCGGTGGGAGAGAGACTGCAGGCGGTCTGCCAAGTCGGTATCTATCACATTACCGACCCTCCTCTGAACCTTATCGAGAAGCTCGAGGAGACACAGGGTAGCCACGTCTCGCCGGTGGGAGAGAGACTGCAGGCGGTTCTGATCTAGTATCTTGGTTTCAGTTGCTTATACTTTCACACTCTGTAACTTCTTCTGATTAGTGGCCATTTTGCTTTGGTTTGAATGACATGAAAAAATAAACTGATAACTAAAGTCATATTCATAAACAGTCTGATCGAAACTTTCAAATAGATATCATAAATAGTACAAATCAACCATCCGACCGTGCATGGAATACTATTGTCATATCAGGCGCCCCTGCTGTTCGTCTCAGTGTTCTCGACAGGCTCCAAAGGAGAATCTGTAATGTGATTGATCCCGACCTAGAAGCTCGACTCCAGCCACTTTCTTACCGGTAAGATGTGGCTCCCTCTTCTACAAATATTTTAATGGCTTCTGCTCTGAGGAACTTAGGTCACTGGTGGCCCTTCCACAAGAATTTACTCGTGCAATCAGAATGGCAACAAATCCCCACCCTTTTACAGTTAAATCATCCAAGTGACAATTCGATTTAATCAGCTTCTTTTATCGCATTTCCCGCCTGTGGAACTCCCTTCCATATACTTGCTTTGCTGACGGCTACAACCTCCAAGAATTTAAATGCAGTGTCAATTCCCATCTCTTATCCACTTGATTCCAGTCCTTTCTACATCACCCGTGTATCTTGTTCTTTTTCTTTCTCTCTGCCTTCGCAACTGTCGTCACTCCTGTGTTCACATCCTTCTCTTGCTCTTTCTCTGTTACCCCCTGTAACTGGTTCGTATTTCTCTTCACTCTCCTCTTGCCCAAAACTTTAACTTTCTTATGTAGCCCCCTGTACATCAGTGGCGGCACCACCTTGATGGGGTAAAATGATAAAAAAAACCTGTTCAGAAATATCTAAACTGTCAGTTGTATGTAACCGTCCTTTAAGATGAATGGTGAAAAAAAGGCTATGAGTGAGCAAAGCCTGAGGTTCTTGTAAAAGATCATCTATCTTTGAACCTTGTAGACTGGCACCACAGAATATAAAAGAACTGTACCAAATGACAGAAACCACATCACTTGAGGACTACCAACAGCAGCAACAACTAAAATGGATAGCACATGTAACTCGAAGAGAAAATAATAACATAATCAAGATGTTTGATGTTCTACACTACTTGAAATAAAAATCAATTGACTATAGCATATAACAGAACTTCCATCACTTGAAGACTTTCAACAGAAGCAACGACTAAAATGGATAGTACATGTAACTCGAAGAGAAAATAATAATATAATCAAGATGATTTTACTTCAAATAAAAGGTTAGGAAGGAAAGCCTTATCAATACTGAAAAGAGCTATAACAGCTACTTTAAAAATCAGTTTTTCTAAAAATTTGTTTTAAGGGAAAGGCTTTATAGATTTTAGTAGTCACAGAAAAAAGAACTAGAAAGAAAACCCTCACCAATAGTGGAAATTGTGATAAAAGCTACTGGACTTGAGAAATCTGTTTACATGAAAAATTGTTTTAAGAGAAAGACATTTTAGATTGCAATCGAAAATGGCACTAGCTACTCGGTCAATGAAAGCCGAATGCTTCCTTAAAAAGCAATCGCGAATATTAACAATATCAGTTATCCATTTGATGCCATTTTCATCCCAGTCCGATGACCAGTGAGTAAAGAAAAGCATAACTAGTCGTTCGGTCAATGAATGCCGAACATTTCCTTACGAGGAAGCAGTTATTATTATTAACATTATGGGGAACGAATTTCACTATCATAATTTTAAATAAGAATTCTTATTCATTATCATTTCGAGACGTAGGCGATCAAGGACTTCCATTTGCACTTATCGTCGCTTTTAGCATTTTCCCCATTCCTAGATCTCCCCAAACCTGCTCGGACGTCAACTTGCTCAAACTCATCAAGTACATTTCCTGCTGCTTTCCCCTGTCTCTCTTTCCCTTTATTCGTCCTGTGAGTATTAGATTATCCAAGCCTTCCTTCCTCAGTACGCGCTCTAAAAACCTCAGCTGTCTCTACCTAAAGCTAAGTTTTCCTTTTCGTTTACATCCTCTCAAAAATCTTGTCGTTGCTCACATGTTCAGTCCATGGTATCCTCAGCATCCTTCTGTAGAACCACATTTCTGTTTCTTTGAGTCTCACCTTCATCTTTGGGGAGAGTGACCAGTATTCGCAGCCATAAAAGACGACAGGTATCACATAACAGTCCAGTACCCTTTTCTTTGTTTCCAACGAAATCTTCTTGGTTACTAAGATGAATAACATAAAAACCTTCTGTTTGACACACTAGTCTCCTGATGACCCCAAAATTAAGACCCGCATAGCTATGCAAATTGTAGAGAAACACCAACATTACCTTAGTATTCAATTTGCAAGATTAAGAAGCTTCTTCACGCGAATCGTTGCCCGGGTAGAACTGACTCTTAACCCTGTAACACGGTCGTTGGGTATTTGATATATAGCTCTTTGATCGCGGCTGTGTTCCAGGGTTAAGTGAGTGTTTTGTCGATTACTACAAACTTAATATGTTTAATTCTATGATGCACTGTTATCTTCACCACATGTACGCCTAAGCTATGCATCGTACTCTGTAACACATCTACCTTGAGTGGCTTCCGGGTCTTGTACATCACTTATAGCTATTCAAAGCTATTGGAGCATTAATGCAGGGATAGCGCCATGATACTGAATACTGGTGTGTTTCGAAGCATGTACCAGACAAACTCTTCGCCTTATGCGTGAGAACTGGGTCACACCGCACAATTAAAGTGCTAATCACGAACGAGTTAAAAAGCGACGCTGGACGGATCCAACGTTTGACGATATGGGGGTGTTCTATATTTCTAATTTTCTGCAGGCATGCATGCATTTCAGCAAGTTTATTGCAGCAAAGCTCTGCAGTAATGCTCTGATTGGCTACCAGAAAGTTGTAGCGAATAACACCAATTGCAGACCAACAGACAGTCACCATAATCTTTTGCTGATGCAACTTTGATCGAAAGAGCATCGAGCACATTTCAAAACGCCTAAGTTTTTTATTTTCATTGAGATCATGCGAAACCTATTTATCGAGCTTTACCACCTTTTCAATACTCTGTAAATGGCGTGAGACTCTTGCAATGCTGACAACAAGCGTCTGAGACATTTCTCTGACACTTTGATGTGGGTTTTTCTCAACAATTGCTCGCAATTGTTCGTTGTCAAGATTGCATGACTGTCCTCTACCTTCTTCATCTTCAAGAACCTCAAAACCAGTACAGAATTTCTGGAACCACGTTCTGCTCAATCACTTGTGGACTATCTCCTCATGCTCTGTTGATATTGGCAGAAGTGTAGGAGGCTCTGTCCCCAAGTTTTGAACTCATGCAAGAAAAGTAAACGAAAATCATGTTTTGTCATGTTCATAATTAAAAGTTTCTATGCTTCAAGATTATTTCTGCCTGAAAATAAATTAAAAATACTAAAATTTAAATAATGTATACTAGGAATACTATGGTAAAATAGCTTTTCAAAATACAACACTTATATATATATATATATATATATATATATATATATATATATATATACTGTAATGGTTGTTACAATGTTTTTAAATTCATAGTATCACTACACAAAAAATTTCTCATGTTTCGAAGCCAGCCCATTATGTTTTGGCTTCATCCTCAGGTGATTTTTTTTAGAAATGAGAATTATCCAGTTGAAAAGACCGTTTATTTGTGTTGGATTTGTTTTTATCGGGTGTAAGAGAGGTTGGTCTGTATTGTGAGTTCCGTTGACCTTTTTTACTGGTGTTGGGGTTAAGTATTTGTTTTTGGCAGAGTTCATGACAGGTTAATCTATATTATAGAATATTATAAAATGCTTTTTTTTTTTTGTGAAAGATATATTTTGTGGAAAATATATTTTATAAAAAGCAAGAGAGTAAAAAAACAAAAAAAAAAAAAAAAAAGCACACACCCCAATACACAATAACATACATTAAATTAAGGAGAAACCAACCCCAAAACAAAACAACACCTACCAACCCCTTAACCAAAGGCGCCATTAGCACCAGCCCTTTCAAGATTAATACATCAATCTATCATGAACTCTGCCAAAAACAAATACTTAACCCCAACACCAGTAAAAAGGTCAACGGAACTCACAATACAGACCAACCCCTCTTACACCCGATAATAACAAATCCAACACAAATAAACGGTCTTTTCAACTGGATAATTCTTATTTCTAAAAAAAATCACCTGAGGATGAAGCCAAAACATAATGGGCTGGCTTCGAAACATGAGAAATTTTTTGTGTAGTGATACTATGAATTTAAAAACATTGTAACAACCATTACAGTATAACGCTCTACATTTGTATCGAGCACTCTTTATAAAAGTAAATGCATGAACAAAAAGGTAAATAAACCTACAAGTTCAACAACTTAGTTACAATATATATATATATATATATATATATATATATATATATATATATATATATTTTTTTTTTTATAAGCGTTTCACCCCGAGCAAGGCATGTCACTGCCACTACTGTGCAGGGGGCTACGTAGAGAGGAGAAAGGCTGGTTAAATATAGGAAATAACAGGGGGTGGGTGATAGGCGGGTGAGGATACCGAGAATGAGGGTTGGGTAGATGAGAGTGTTGTGAGAATAGTTGGGAGTTAGTGTGATAGGAGGTGTCTATTGACCCTACATTTAAACACCTGGAGATTGTAACTGTCGGGAAAGCAGACTTGTGGAAGGGAGTTCCACAGGCGGGAAGCGCGAGAAAAGAAGCTGTTGGAGTAGAATTTACGGTTACATCTTATTTGTTTAACTGTAAAAGGGTGGGACCTAGTTGCTAATCTAGTATCTCGTGCAAATTCGTGCTTGGGCGGCACCAGTGATCTAAGCTCATCGGAGCAGAAGCCATGAAAGTACTTGTAGAAGAGGCACAGGGAAGCTACATCACGCCGGTGTGAGAGCGGCTGCAGCCGGTCTGCCAAGTTAGTATCAACCACATTACAGATCCTCCTTTGTATTTTGTCAAGAAGCCCAAGGAGAGCAGCAGGGGCACCCGACCAGATATGGCAGCAATATTCAATACACGGGCGGATGGTAGATTTGTATATGTATATATATATCTTCCCTCAAATATGGTTAAGAAACAATTATTTTGCGTCTTCGTTCGTTCTCTTTTCAATCCATATATATCATTAGGTACTTCTACTAATTCGCTGAAAAAACAACATACCATGATGAGGAAGGACCAATGTATTTTGTAATCATTAATTTTTTTAAAATCTTTTCTAACACATTCGAAATGTTGATTAAAATCTTTTTCTTTTTTGTCAGCTGGTGACTATATTTTTTACCAGAGTTTACTATGGTTGATATATTACGAAATTTACTTTTTTCCAAGTGAAAAACATTAGTTTATAAGAATCAATTTTCGGATTTTAATTAGACTTTAACGACTCATTCACAAATGAATTAAACTATTTTTAAATAACCATTTTTATAAAGTCTTGTAATAAATATTTTTACATTATAAGAATCAATTTTCGGATTTTAATTAGACTTTGACGACTTATTCACAAATGAATTAAATTATTTTTAACAACTATTTTATAAAGTCTTGTAATAAATATTTTTACATTATAAGAAATCAATTTTCGATTTTAATTAGACTTTAACGACTTATTCACAAATGAATTAAACTATTTTTAAATAACATTTTTATAAAGTCTTGCAATAAAATATTTTTACATTAGGAAGAATCAATTTTGGATTTTAATTAGACTTTAACGACTTATTCACAAATGAATTAAACTATTTTTAAATAACCATTTTTATAAAGTCTTGGTAATAAATATTTTTACATTATAAGAATCAATTTTCGGATTTTAATTAGATTCTTGACGACTTATTCACAAATGAATTAAACTATTTTTAAATAACCATTTTTATAAGTCTGTAATAAATATTTTTACATTTTTGCAGAATCAATTTTTGGATTTTAATTAGACTTTGACGACTTATTCACAAATGAATTGAACTATTTTTAAATAACCATTTTTATAAAGTCTTGGTAATAAATATTTTACATTATAAGAAATCAATTTTTTGATTTAATTAGACTTTAATGACTTATTCACAAATGAATTAAAACTATTTTGAAATAACCATTTTATAAAGTCTTTGGTAATAAATATTTTTACATTATAAGAATCAATTTTCGGATTTTAATTAGACTTTGACGACTTATCCATGTGAATTAAACTATTTTTAACAACCATTTTTATAAAGTTCTGTAATAAATATTTTTACATTATAAGAATCAATTTTGATTTAATTAGACTTTGATGACTTATTCACAAATGAATTAAACTATTTAAATAACCATTTTTATAAAGTTCCAGGCAACATTTTTACATTATAAGAATCAATTTTGATTTTAATTAGACTTTGATTTAATTTTATTCACAAATGAATTAAACTATTTTTAAATAACCATTTTATAAAGTCTTGGTAATAAAATATTTTTACTATAAGAATCAATTTTCGATTTTAATAGACTCTTGATGACTTATTCACAAATGAATTAAACTATTTCTAATAAACCATTTTTATAAAGTCTTGGTAATAAATATTTTTACATTATAAGAATCAATTTTTCGGATTTTAATTAGACTTTGACGACTTATTCACAAATGAATTAAACTATTTTTAAATAACCATATTTTATAAAGTCTTGGTAATAAATATTTTTACATTATAAGAATCAATTTTCGGATTTTAATTAGACTTTTGACGACTTATTCACAAATGAATTAAACTATTTTTTAAATAACCATTTTTGTAAAGTCTTGGTAATAAATATTTTTACATTATAAGAATCAATTCTTTGATTTTAATTAGACTTTGACGACTTATTCACAATGAATTAAACTATTTTTAAATAACCATTTTATAAAGTCTTGGTAATAAATATTTTTACATTATAAGAACTAATTTTTGGATTTTTTTAATTAGACTTTGACGACTTATTCACAAATGAATTAAACTATTTTTAAATAACCATTTTTATAAAGTCTTGGTAATAAATATTTTTACATTATAAGAATCAATTTTCGGATTTTAATTAGACTTTGACGACTTATTCACAAATGAATTAAACTACTTTTAAATAACCATTACAAAGTCTTGTACAAATATTTTTTATATTATAAGAAAATTAATTTTTCGGATTTTAATTAGACTTTGACGACTTATTCACAAATGAATTAAACTATTTTTAAATAACCATTTTTATAAAGTCTTGGTAATAAATATTTTTACATTATAAGAATCAATTTTCGGATTTAATTAGATTTTGACGACTTATTCACAAATGAATTAAACTATTTTTAAATAACCATTTTTTATAAAGTCTTGGTAATAAATATTTTTACATTATAAGAATCAATTTTCGATTTTAATTAGACTTTGACGACTTATTCACAAATGAATTAAACTATTTTTGAAACAACTATTTTTATAAAGTCTTGGTAATAAATATTTTTAGCATTATAAGAATCAATTTTCGGATTTAATTAGACTTTTACGACTTATTCACAAATGAATTAAACTATTTTTAAACAACCATTTTTATAAAGTCTTGGTAATAAATATTTTTAGCATTATAAGAATCAATTTTCGGATTTTAATTAGACTTTGACGACTTATTCACAAATGAATTAAACTATTTTTAAATGTCCATTTTTATAAAAAAGTTCTGGTAATAAATATTTTTACATTATAAGAATCAATTTTCGGATTTTAATTAGACTTTGACGACTTATTCACAAATGAATTAAACTATTTTTAAATAACCATTTTTATAAAGTCTTGGTAATAAATATTTTTACATTATAAGAATCAATTTTCGGATTTTAATTAGACTTTGATTAATTTGTTCACAAATGAATTAAACTATTTTTAAATAACCATTTTTAGTAAAGTCTTGGTAATAAATATTTTTACATTATAAGAATCAATTTTCGATTTTTAATTAGACTTTTTTGACGACTTATTCACAAATGAATTAAAACTATTTTTAAATAACCATTTTTATAAAGTCTTGGTAATAAATATTTTTACATTATAAGAATCAATTTTCGGATTTTAATTAGACTTTTGACGACTTATTCACAAATGAATTAAACTATTTTAAATGTCCATTTTTATAAAGTCTGTGTAATAAATATTTTTACATTATAAGAATCAATTTTCGGATTTTAATTAGACTTTGGATGACTTATTCACAAAAAAATGAATTAAACTATTTTTAAATAACCATTTTTATAAAGTCTTGGTAATAAATATTTTATATTATAAGAATCAATTTTCGGATTTTAATTAGACTTTGACGACTTATTCTACAAATGAATTAAACTATTTTTAAATAACCATTTTTATAAAGTCTTGTAATAAATATTTTTTGCTACTTATAAGAATCAATTTTCGGATTTTAATTAGACTTTGACGACTTATTCACAAATGAATTAAACTATTTTTAAATAACCATTTTTATAAAGTTCATAATAAATATTTTTACATTATAAGAATCAATTTTCGGATTTTAATTAGACTTTGACGACTTATTCACAAATGAATTAAGTCGTTACTTTTAAATAACCATTTTTATAAAGTCTTGGTAATAAAATATTTTTACATTATAAGAATCAATTTTCGGATTTTAATTAGACTTGATGACTTATTCACAAATGAATTAAACTATTTTTAACAACCATTTTTATAAAGTCTTGGTAATAAATATTTTTACATTATAAGAATCAATTTTCGGATTTTAATTAGACTTTGACACTTTATTCACAAATGAATTAAACTATTTTTAAATAACCATTTTTTTATAAAGTCTTGGTAATAAATATTTTTACATTATAAGAATCAATTTTCGGATTTTAATTAGATTTTTGACGATCATCTACAAATGAATTAAACTATTTTTTAACAACCATTTTTATAAAGTCTTGGTAATAAATATTTTTACATTTATAAGAATCAATTTTCGGATTTTAATTAGACTTTGACGACTTATTCACAAATGAATTAAACTATTTTTAAATAACCATTTTTATAAAGTCTTGTAATAAATATTTTTACATTATAAGAATCAATTTTCGGATTTTAATTAATTTTGACGACTTATTCACAAATGAATTTAAACTATTTTTAAATAACCATTTTTATAAAGTCTTGTAATAAATATTTTTACATTATAAGAATCAATTTTTGGATTTTAATTAGACTTTGACGACTTATTCACAAATGAATTAAACTATTTTTAAATAACCATTTTTATAAAGTCTTGGTAATAAATAGTTTTACATTATAAGAATCAATTTTCGGATTTTAATTAGACTTGGACGACTTATTCACAAATGAATTAAACTATTTTTTAAATAACCATTTTTATAAAGTCTTGGTAATAAATATTTCTTACATTATAAGAATCAATTTCTCGGATTTTAATTAGACTTTGACGACTTATTCACAAATGAATTAAACTATTTTTAAATAACCATTTTTATAAAGTCTTGGTAATAAACATTTTTACATTATAAGAATCAATTTTTCGGATTTTAATTAGACTTTGACGACTTATTCACAAATGAATTAAACTATTTTTAAATAACCATTTTTATAAAGTCTTGGTAATAAATATTTCGCATTATAAGAATCAATTTTCGGATTTTAATTAGATTTTTGACGACTTATTCACAAATGAATTAAACTATTTTTAAATAAATCATTTTTGAAAAGTTTGGTAATAAATATTTTTACATTTGTTACACCCCTCTTCAATTAATTTCCTGAAATTTCTAAAAATAGACTAATGTAAGCAAACTTTTTAAAAATTATATGCAGGACTCCTTAGGGAATGTAAATCACGTATTTATTTCAAAGTTTACTCCAAATAATGAAATAAAAAAATGCAATAAACGATGCCATTTTGTTGATTTAGATAAGCTATTAATTGCTTTTATAAATAATATATATTAAGGATATTATAGTCTGAAGAAAGAAAATTCGATGAATAATGGTTTTTTACAAGAATATTTTTCATTTTTTATATCTTAATCATAATAATTTATAAAGTTTCAAAAATCTTCTTAGATTTTTTAAAATTCTCTCTGTATTAGGTTATTAGGTTATTAAGTGAAGATTATATTAACTAATCGAAAATTGAAAATCATAATAAAAATCATTGTCTCATGATTTTTAAAATAATTAAACAACTTTTTTATGTAGAAAAGTTCTTGGTTTAGTATAGAATTTCATAAGTGACATGTCATTAAAACGGTCATGTGTTTCAAGAGTGTTCCTCTTAAAGGAAAAAAAATAGATATTAAAAAATATGAATTAATAATAAATAAAATACGATAACATTTAATAAATTATTGAGTTACCTTTGTCATGGTATTTAATTTCATTATTATCTCAGTTATTAAATTTTTAAATTAGTTTAAGAAAATTCTATATTATTTTAAATTTCATTTTTTCAGCAACATCCCACCGGTGAGAAAGTGGATGGAATTGAGCTACCAAGTCGGAAACTATCACGTTACAGATTTCCTTTGGAGCCTATCGAGAACACTAAAACAATAAGATGAACAGCTTGGACGCCTGACCATATATGATAGCAGTATTCCATGCACGGACGGATGGTTGATTTGTATTTGTGTAAGATGGAATCAGGCAATCATTGTTGTGAAAATAATTTTCACAACAATGATCTAACATTGCCTGATGATGAGGTAAAAATCTAGAAGCATAGAAATTTCAGTATCGCAATGTAAACTATATTAATTTTAGTTAAAAAACAAATTTAATTATATATATATATATAATGTCGATTGTGGAACGCTAAAAGTTGGGGGCACTTAATGGTCGAGATTTTTCTGAGGAGGAGGGGTGGCAAACACAAGCAGCATCTTCATTTTCATACTACACCACTATTATATACACAACTTAGGAATAAGTATGTTACCTCACTAAATTAAACGGAATAACTTGTAGCAGCCACAGATCTATTTCCTTTCGCGAATCAGTGCCCCCGACGGGAGATTCGGTCACTCACTAACCAATCAACTGGCAGAGCGCATTAATTCCTTCTTCCTCTCTAGAACTATTTTCCTAGTCCATTTTGGTAGAACGGACAAAAAGGCCGAGAGCCATGAGCCAGCGGGAGAAACAGACGTCTCTCTCACATCGCTGCCACTGATTCCCCTTGGAACACTTTCGCTGAAGAAGACGCTGCCGCTAGCTTTGCACACTCTTCCTACAAACCAAGTACCAGCCTACCGACCAGCGAACCAAACGGACACTTATACACTATCACTCTTGTACGCCTACTAAGCGAATAAACCATTCTTTGTTGTTGTTTTAAAAAGGAAGTTTCGTAATTCATTTGTGTTGCCTAAAAATATAGTGTTGGGGAAATTAATCATTTCCCTTAACCCTATAAACTTTTCATTCATAGTAGTGGAGTTCTAATCTATTCTTGCCCTTTTTTCCAATCTCAAGCTGTTGGAACACAAGAGAGGTTAATTTCAAAACAAAATCAAAGGGTTAATATACCAACTTTAATACTAGCAGAACAGCGCGATTTGTCTGCTCTGATTTTTGTCCTCTACAAAATTCTTTGAAGCACAAAAAAAAAAAAAAAAAGCGAGAAAAAATAAATGCGAAAATAAATAAATGCAACAAAATCGATTAAAATGCTGTGGGCGTAAAAAAAAAATCAGTTAAAAGATTAATTTATGTTTTTGGCAAAGTCCGACCATACGATCAAGAAGCTACTTTGAAATAAGGAAATAATTTAAATAATATAATTTCTTCATGACCCTAAATGAAAAAGAAAACGCAGAGAGAAAACTGCTGAAGATAAAATCTTATCAAAATCAGCGACTGATCAGATTCATAAGTCTTTGAATCTTATACAAGCCGGGGGAGCTAAAGAATAAGCCAGTCAAAATTCCGGGGGAAAGCTTGGCCCCTTCTAACCCCTGCAGAATCGCTACTATATATATATATATATATATATATATATACCGAGTGAATATAGAATGATGAGAGAAAAAAGAAAAATTTTTTTCCTTCCAAAACATTAATTTAAAACAGTGCTCGATATATGATGTATAGAGCAGTGAATATTTATTATAAATTATGTTTTAGAACATGTACATCATTTCTTCTATATATGTCCTCTTCTCTACAATCATATGGCTGTTTCAATATATATATATTTGAGTGAGTATAGAATGAGGAGAGAAAAAAGAAAAATTTTTTCCGTCCAAAACATTAATTTAAAACAGTGCTCGATATATGATGTATAGAGCAGTGAATATTGATTATAAATTATGTTTTAGAACATGTACATCATTTCTTCTATATATGTCCTCTTCTCTACAATCATATGGCTGTTTCAATATATATATATTTGAGTGAGTATAGAATGAGGAGAGAAAAAAGAAAAATTTTTTCCGTCCAAAACATTAATTTAAAACAGTGCTCGATATATGATGTATAGAGCTGTGAATATTGATTATAAATTATGTTTTAGAACATGTACATAATTTCTTCTATATATGACCTCTTCCCTACAATCATATGTTTGTTTCAGTGTTTGGATTTAAACACTTCCTCTGGGGAAATAAAGGTTTGGATTTAAACACTTCCTCAGGGGAAATAAAGGTTTGGAACAGATTTTAAACCTTTATTTCCCCTGAAGAAGTGTTTAAATCCAAACACTGAAACAAACATATGATTGTAGGGAAGAGGTCATATATAGAAGAAATTATGTACATGTTCTAAAATATAATATATATATATATATATATATATATATATATATATATATATATATATTCGAGTGAGTATAGAATGAGGAGAGAAAAAAGAAAATTTTTTTTCCTTCCAAAACATTAATTTAAAACAGTGCTCGATATATGATGTATAGAGCTGTGAATATTTATTATAAATTATGTTTTAGAACATGTACATAATTTCTTCTATATATGTCCTCTTCTCTACAATCATATGGCTGTTTCAGTGTTTGGACTTCAAACACATCATCAGGAGAAGTAAAGGTTTGGAATCATTCTCTGTTTATATTTGGTTCGTTGTTGTTGTGGGGGTTGGTTGTGGTTATTGGTAATTAAGTGAATGTATTTCTCGTTTTGACTGTTATAGACTTTTGAAGAATCTGGTGTGTAAGTGTGAAATTGTTGATTAATTGTATTATCTGTTGGAATGTACGTTTTGTCGGTCTGTTGGGTATATCTTTTGGTTAGAGTTTCTAAGAGGGCAGCGTGTTGAGTTGTCATTTTTATGGTTGGCTATCGTCTAATTGATTGATGTCTGCTGTTAGTGGACCTAATTCATGTATTCACTTTGATCCTGTGCCTAGGTTTTCACTTTGGGGTTTCTGAGATAGACGTCATAGGAGTGGGGTGTTTTTTCTTTCCAATTTTGATTTTTTCGGCATGGAATATTTTTTTTATTTTATAGAGTTTTTTTTTAATATATTTTTTTAATATTTTATACTCAAGTTTGGAGTATTTTTGTTTTTAGGCAAAGTTATTTCAATTAGACGATAGCCAACCATAATTTATATGTATATATATAAACAATCTTCCCTCGAATATGCTTTACAATCTTTTTTTGTCTTCGTTTTCCTTTCAATCTATATAAAATCAGTTTGATTTTATGTTATATATGAATGAACAGCATCACACTCTTCTTAACCAGTTTTTTTTTTAATCGTATCACCCCGAGCAAGGCAGTAACACCACTGATGTGCAGGGGGCTACGTAATAGTGAAAAGATTGGAAAAGAGAAAGCCAGAAACCACATCCTAAACAGGGAACAAGGCCCCAAACTGAAACCTTTCTTTCTTTTATAAGCTGTGTCCCTTCAGAACTTAAACGATCATGTCCATCCACATCTTCCTATCCTTTTCTATTTCTCCCAAGCCTTGCTCTGCCATCCATTTACTCAAGCCCATCAAGTATCTTATGCACTGCTTTAAATCTTTTTTAGATTTATAAGATTTTCCAATTCTGCCTCATTACGCGCCCCAGAAGTTTCGACTATCTCTTCCTGATTTTAACTATCAGTCAGTTAAGTGCCACTGAAACACGCTTGGGCGATCATGTCTCTTTCGAGACATGATTGACTGGACAGAAGATTTTCCCGCATTAGGTTGGCATTACTTTCTGCGGTAGACTGGTTGTTAATCAAGGAAAATAGAACTCAATCTGTCCTGCTATTTAACCCATAGTTGGAGGGGGAAGAGACGGATTAATACCTTTCCCGTTAGTGAATGCAACGAATTCAAATGGAATTCGAACTCGGCTATCTGCTTTCTCGTTCCGAGCCGATATCACTTATCTACAAACTATATAAAAACCGCACATAATTGTATATATATATATATATATATATATATATATATATATACACACACACACACACACATATATATATATATATATATTAGTCAGTTAAATTCCATACGTAATACACGCTTAGGCGATTATGTCTCAAAGGAGACATGATTGACTGGGTAGAAGATTTGTCTGTAATAGGTTGCCATTACTCGTTGCCAAGTCTATAGAACATAATCTGTTTTGCTATTTAATCCACAGATGGAGAGAGAAGAGACGGATTAATAACTTTCTTAAGTGTATTTGCGCGTAAGTGAATGCAATGAATTTGACTAGAATCTGAACTCGGCTCTCCGTTTTCTGTTCCGTGTCGATATCCACTGCACCACAACGCACATCCGATTTTGTTTGTTGCCACCTTTTGTTTCTTTTCCCTGCAAGACCCCGTGTTTCTCATATGTTTGGCATCGCTGATCATATATGTTAGCCCCTGTTGCATGAAATGTAGAAACCCCCCATATCGTCGAATGTTGGATCCGTCCATCGTCGCCTTTGAACTCGTTCGTGATTAGCACTTTTATTGTGCGGCGTGGCCCAGTTCTCACGCATAATGTGGTGCTTCGACTTCAAAGGCGGACAGTTGGTTTCATGTACGCTTCGAAACACACCAGTATCATGGCGCTATCTCTACATTAATGCCCCAATAGCTTTGAATAACTATAATTATGTTTACTCTGTACAAGACCTGAGAGCCACTCGAGGTAGTTGTGTTACAGAGTAAGATGCACAGTTTAGGCGTATATGTAATGGGAGAGGGATGAGTTTTGTTTAACGGCATATCAACCTCTGTGGGTCATTTAATGCCCAAAAAGTTAGATTTTAAGGTATTTTTTTAATGTTTAGTTATTGTGAGAAGGTTGATTTAGTCAGATTTTGATGAAAAAGTTTTGTGTTTGTAGAAAACTGAAGATGTTATCGAGTTTTGTATTAAAAATGTAATGATGGTAATATTTTTTTCCTTGAAAAATGTATATTCTTCCTATAAAAGTCAATTTTTATACTTTCATAGTGTGTTGACTCCAGTTTGGGGGTTAACTTTTTGCCCATAGCTGGGACCCTAACAGGTACGACCACTTCCTGAGAACAACAGCAGTTAAGAGGTGGTTCCACGCTCCTCACAACCTCCCAATCAGAGGCCTTGCTGCCGGACGCAACTTACCGTCATACCCAGGACCAGGCGTATATGTAAAGAAGGTAACGGTTAACCGTAGACTTGAACATGTTCAGATTGTAGTGATCGGGAAAACACCCTCTTGACGGTCATTCCCACCTTTTCAAAGTTATTTCCGCATAAGCGAATATAACGAATCCGACTGAAATTGGAACACGGCTCTCCGATTTACAATTCCGAGCCGTTATCATTACACCATCCACACCCTGAAACACCCGGTATTGTGAAGCAGTCACCCATCTAGACGTTGCTTACATTTGGTGATTGTACGAGAACCTGTGTTTCAACTGTGTGTCTTCTGGTAGGATTCGAACCAGCGCTTTTTTTTTTAAGCATGACTATCTCATCCTGGGTGCTTTTGTCGTTCGGTCACGAAGAGCTTCACAATAAAGCAAGCTTCTATGTTGCTTTTAAAATACACTCTACAGAAGGATGCTGTGCATACCATGGACCGAACATGTGAGCAATGATGAGGTTTTGAAGAGGATGGAAACGAAAAGGAAACTAATACTTAACATCAGGAAAAGAAAGCTAAATTTTCTGGGGCATATACTGAGGAAGGAGGGCTTGGAGAATCTGATACTCGCAAATCAGATAACAGGAAAGAGAGGCAGGGGAAAGCAGCGCGTAACATACTTGATAAGCTTGAACAAGTGGATGGCAAAGCAGGGTTTAGGAGGGCTAACAAGAGAAGGGGTGTTAAATGCTACAGAGGATAGGGAGATATGAAACATCATGATCGTCTAAACCCTGAAGAGACACGGTACAAAGAAAAAGAAGAGTTATAAATAACTAATCAATATTGAGAAGTGGATTCATACCTAAACAAAATTTGATAAACAAATAAGAAACTATAATGTAGATATAAAGTGGGGGATCAATTCTATATTATAATTAATATATAAACTGAACACTCACTTTGTGGCCATGCTAGTTTATATACATTTATGTACTAGATATATGAGCTGGAGTAGATGGATGGAGGAGCGGGGTTTAGGAAACCTAACAGGAGAAGGGGTGCTAAGAGCTAAAAGAGGGAGATATGGAGGGTCATGATCGCCTAAGTCCTTAATGGACACGCCACATACAAGAAGAAGAGTTATAAATGACTAATCAATATTGAGAAGAAGTGGATTCATACCTAATCAGAATTTAATGAACAAATAAGAAATTATCATTGGGATATAAAGTGGGGGATCAATTCTGGATTATAATCAATATATAAACTGATTCCGTACTTTGTATCTACGATTGTTTTTATCCATTTATAGTCTAGATTTAAGGGCCTTGAGCAGATGGATAGCGGAGCGGGTTTGGGAGGGCTAACAAGAAAATGGGTGCAAAGTGCTACAAGGAATAGGAAGGTGTGGAAGGTCATGATCGCCTACATTCTTAAGGGACACGGAACAAAGAAGAAGGAAAAAAAGAATTATAAAAAACTAATCAGTATTGAGAAGAGGTGGATTCATACCTAATCAGAATTTGATGACCAAATAAGAAATTATAATGTGAATATAAAGTGGGGGATCAATATTATAATCAATATATCAATATTATCAATATATAAAGTGATCCCTCACTTTGTGGATATGCAAACTTCTATACATTTATACTCTAGATTAACGGGCTTGAACAAACGGATGGCAGAGCAGGGTTTGAGAGGAGTAAAAAGAGGACGTGTATTAAGAGCTACATGAAATAGGGAGATGTGGTAGGCTATGATCGCCTACGTCCTGAAGAGACACGGCACATAGAAGATGAACCCGTTCAGATTTTTCTCGAAACATATAACTGTTTAGTTTCGTATCCGTGATGTAAACAAAGCCATTCCTAAAGAATTACTGGATTTCTGTTGGTTTTAGACCGACAGACGTTATTTTTAGTGGATACCCATATCTGAGTAGACCTTCCGTATATTTTATGCAGTTAAGTTCTCTCTATCATGCAAGCCGGTAGACAAAATAAATACTGAATAAATACGGAGCGTCTATTCAAATATGAGTATCCACTAAAGTAACGTTTCAAGCAATAAAAATATGTCATATCAAAAAATTAAATCCATTAAATCTTTACAAATACGTAGGCAAATAAATAAAAAGCACTTACTAAAAAAAAGTGTTTTATACGTGATCTCCTTCCCTGCAAATGCACAGAATTCAATGAAAAATAATAATCACATAGACTAAATATAAATCATCTGAACGTATTATATATATATATATATATATATATATATATACAGGTTTCATTGAATAATATAGACAAGTTCTGCTGTATAAAGGATATATTTTATAAAAGAAATATATTTCTTAATATTACAAAATATTATATTTTATAATATTATAAAATAGTTTAAATATTGTGGAATATTATAAAATATTTTTTTATGAAAGATATATTTTATAAAAAATATATTTTATAAAAAAACAAAAAATAAAAAACAAACAAAAAAAAGCACCCCCCCAATACAAAATAACATACATTAAATTAAGGAGAAACCAACCCCAAAACAAAACAACACCTACCAACCCCTAAACCAAATAACAACACGCAAGGTGCCAGCAGCATCAGCCCTTACAAGATTAATAGATTAACCTATCCTGAACTCAGCCAAAAACAAACACTTAACCCTAAGACCTTAAAAAGGTCAACAGAACTCAAAATACAGACCAACCCCTTTAACACCCAAAAATAACAAATCAAACACAAATAAACTGGCTTTTTCAACTAGATAATTCTCATTTCTAAAAAATCACCTGAGGAAGAAGCCAAAAACATAATGGGCTGGCTTCGAAACATGAAAAATTTTTGTGTAGTGATACTATGAATTTAAAAACATTGTAACAACCATTACAGTATATATATATATATATATATATATATATATATGTGTGTGTGTGTGTGTGTGTGTGTGTGTGTGTGTGTGTGTGTTTAAAACTGTGACAGATTAGGTGCTATGTTTAAGTTTTTATATTATTTTTCATGTGGTCTTCTAATTTTCTTTTCTTTTCAGTACATAAATTATATGCAAAATATCAAAATATTTTATTTTGGCTAGATTTTAGCCATTGTAAAGGATGAATTTTATTTTACATTGATAATGGCTAAAAGTATAGCTGAAAACGCTTAGAAAAATAAAACATGCATTATTTCGGACTTGAATGTAAGTTCTTCGTGGTCGAGCGGTATAAGACACGTCAGATCTAATGACAGTTTCCCCGAGAAGACGTAGGTCCGAATCCTGATGGAGGACGAATAATTTTCTAACAAGATTTCTCGTTATTCAGACCAGGAGAGAGCAATAAATATGCTATTTAATTATAACAGAGTATTTACTCAAATATGAGTATCCATTAAAAATAATATTTAAACAAATAAATTAATATATATATATATATATATATATATATATATATATATATATATATATATATATCGAAATTGATTTTTTCAATAACCTATGTACCACACCTTGTCTGCTTTTTAAAATTCTCCATCTGTCGCCAGTCAGTTCCCATCCTTGACCGTGCTTTTAACGATAGAATTCTTAATCTATAGGCTATAAAAGGGACTCAAAGAACGTTTATTTTAAAAAATAAGAAACAATTCTTGATTATCCATATCACAAAGAAAGACGTAAATGATTCAAGAAAGAATGCTTAACAAAATTTTTTATTAGAAGGAATTTTGTTATAGTTAAAAAGGCGATTTTACGAAAAAGTTAGACGTGCCGTCCACGTTGACATCCAGCATTAGCCTGAATTTTAGTAGCTTAACTTCGACTCATATCTCTATAGAGATACAGACAATATAGTTGTCTCAAAATCATAATCCTGTCGACCTTACCAGTTCTTTTTTAATGTGGCGTTCAGTTTTGAGTCAATATTAAGAAAGAGTAAAACCCAACAAGAAATGAAATAAAAGAAATGAAACATTGAACAAGTTCTAACGTGATGATACACGAAGTTCCCCTTTAAATATTCGTCCGAGCATTGAATATTGTTGCCATATCTGGTCTGGTGCTCCTGCTATTCATTTTGAGGTTCTCGATAAAATCCAAAGGAAGATGTGCTATATAATCTATCCTGTCTTGCCAATCCGCTTTCAGTCACCGACGTGATGTGGCTTTCCTCGGTCTTTTCTACAAGTAATTTCATAGCAACTGTTTTGGAAGCTTTTTCCTTGGCTTCCCGACCACATCTATTTACTCGTGCTACTAGATTGGCATCTAGGTCGCACCGTTTAAATATTTAAATGCAACCGTCTCTTCTACTCTAATAGTTTGTTTTCTCACACTTCCCGTTTGTGGAAAACTCCCTTCACGTTTACTTGCTTTACTGATACCTAGAATCGCTAATATTTAAAATGCAACGTCAGTTGCCATCTTCAATCTTCTTGATTCCTATCCGTCTCTTATTTTTTCTTAGATACCTTGCTTTTTTATCTCTTATTTGTTTTGCTTATGATGGTACCACCGTTTTTAAAAATTGCCGTTAGTATAGCCTATATAAATCTTTCACTGTCCATTTGTATTTTGATCTTCTGCTTTGTACATAAAGTAACAGTTAAAAATAAATAAAGCCACACAAAGCCTCGAACGAACTTCTGTCAAGAAAAATCACTGAATTTCATATAATAACAACCAAGACGTGTCCACCACACTCAACTGTGCCGCTGCATTAAAAGAATGACCCTCCCCGAGTCATTCACATTTTTCAAATTGTTAACAATAATTAAACAACCCCGAATACATCGCTGGATAATGTTTATTGTTCGACCAATATAACAATCGATTAAATACAGCAGCAGGGTTTCATATATTCAAATGAATATTTACACATTCAGAATATCGTTTTATCATTCACACACATACTAACGTTACACACACCCATATATTTACCATGATTCTCTCACAAACATATTTTATTTATAAAAAGATAACCGTCCATTGCTTGAAACTTTTATACATTATTTCGCTACAATTTTGAACGGAAATGTATTTCGTTTTGTCATTCGATCACATACTAACGTTAACGTTGATATGTGTGTGAATTTCTGACATTAATCCACCAATGGTTATTCTCATTTTCTTACATTAAACGACCCATTAAAACAGACATTTATCAACACATTTAAAATAGGTATCTATTGCTTTTATTACACTTGACACACACAACAACGCACACGCATTATTAAAGTGGAACATGTTAGATTAAAGACAATTTTTTTTACCTGTTATTTAGTTATTCTATTCATATATATATATATATATATATATATATATATATATATATATATATATATACGCTTTCACACCCTGATTGAGCACTCTGGAAGAATGGTAGACTTTGAAAAACAGTAGCTACTTTGGCATCTACGCATCGTTCATTCAGCAATGAATTTGAACACTCTGGCTATTGGGCATGTATGATGATAATATACACGCTAAAAAGTCTGCCTTCTTCTACCGAGCGCTCATAGGTCAGAGGTAGAATCGCCGACTGACGCCAGTTCGGTCGGGTTTCAATCCTGGGTTAAAAACAATCGGAGTCTAACCGTACTGATGAGCTGTGATACAGCGAAACAGATCTGTCTGTGGATGACTATATATATATATATATAAATATATGGATTGAAAACTGACAAGATGAATAGAATGAGTAAAGTACAGGTAGGAAAAAGTGTCAAAACCCAATCTGTCCTGTTATTTGACTTATAGCTAGAGGGGGAAGAGATGTATTATATTATTAAGTAGTAATTAGTGAGGGATCAGTTTATTACTTCATAACAATAGGAAACCGATCCCCAACTTTATGACCAGTAGAAGCCTTAACAATGAGTCAAACAATTAAATTCAGTCAGTCAGTTAAGTGCCATGCGTGATACACGCTTGGGCGATCATGTCTCTTTCGAGACATGACTGAATGGGCAGAAGATTATCCCACAGTAGGTTGCCATTGCTTTCTGTAGTAGACTGGTTGCCGACCAAGGCTATAGAACCCAATCTGTCCTGTTATTTAACCCATAACTGGAAGGAAGAGACGGATTAATACCTTTCCCAAGGGTATTTGCGCGTAAGTGAATGCAAGAAATTCAACTGGAATTCGAACTCGGTTCCCCAATTTCTCGTTCTGAGCCGATATCCACTGCGCCACAACGCACATATATTCTAAAATATATGGATTGAAATCTAACAAGTTGAATAGAATGAGTAAAGAACAAGTAGGAAAAAGTGTCTTTAATCTGGCATGTTTCTCTTTCATAAGCTTCTTCAGAATTCGTCTTAACAAATCTCTGCTTATTAAAGTGAAACATGTTAGATTAAAGACACTTTTTTCCTACTTGTTCTTTACTTATTGATCTTGTTGGATTTTAATCTATCTATCTCTATATATATATATATATATATTCCACCTTTAAAGAATCTCTGAAGAAGCTTGTTAAAGTGAAACATGTTAGATTAAAGACACTTTTTTCCTACTTGTTCTTTACTTATTGATCTTGTTGGATTTTAATCTATCTATCTATCTATATATATATATATATATTCCACCTTTAAAGAATCTCTGAAGAAGCTTGTTAAAGTGAAACATGTTAGATTAAAGACACTTTTTTCCTACTTGTTCTTTACTTATTGATCTTGTTGGATTTTAATCTATCTATCTATATATATATATATATATATATATTCCACCTTTAAAGAATCTCTGAAGAAGCTTGTTAAAGTGAAACATGTTAGATTAAAGACACTTTTTTCCTACTTGTTCTTTACTTATTGATCTTGTTAGATTTTAATCTATCTATCTATATATATATATATTCCACCTTTAAAGAATCTCTGAAGAAGCTTGTTAAAGTGAAACATGTTAGATTAAAGACACTTTTTTCCTACTTGTTCTTTACTTATTGATCTTGTTGGATTTTAATCTATCTATCTATCTATATATATATATATATATATATTCCACCTTTAAAGAATCTCTGAAGAAGCTTGTTAAAGTGAAACATGTTAGATTAAAGACACTTTTTCCTACTTGTTCTTTACTTATTGTTCTTGTTGGATTTTAATCTATCTATCTATATATATATATATATATTCCACCTTTAAAGAATCTCTGAAGAAGCTTGTTAAAGTGAAACATGTTAGATTAAAGACACTTTTTCCTACTTGTTCTTTACTTATTGTTCTTGTTGGATTTTAATCTATCTATCTATATATATATATATATATTCCACCTTTAAAGAATCTCTGAAGAAGCTTGTTAAAGTGAAACGTTAGATTAAAGACACTTTTTTCCTACTTGTTCTTTACTTATTGATCTTGTTGGATTTTAATCTATCTATCTATATATATATATATATATATATATATTCCACCTTTAAAGAATCTCTGAAGAAGCTTGTTAAAGTGAAACATGTTAGATTAAAGACACTTTTTCCTACTTGTTCTTTACTTATTGTTCTTGTTGGATTTTAATCTATCTATCTATATATATATATATATATTCCACCTTTAAAGAATCTCTGAAGAAGCTTGTTAAAGTGAAACATGTTAGATTAAAGACACTTTTTCCTACTTGTTCTTTACTTATTGTTCTTGTTGGATTTTAATCTATCTATCTATCTATATATATATATATATATTCCACCTTTAAAGAATCTCTGAAGAAGCTTGTTAAAGTGAAACATGTTAGATTAAAGACACTTTTTTCCTACTTGTTCTTTACTTATTGATCTTGTTGGATTTTAATCTATCTATCTATCTATCTATATATATATATATATATATTCCACCTTTAAAGAATCTCTGAAGAAGCTTGTTAAAGTGAAACATGTTAGATTAAAGACACTTTTTCCTACTTGTTCTTTACTTATTGTTCTTGTTGGATTTTAATCTATCTATCTATATATATATATATATATTCCACCTTTAAAGAATCTCTGAAGAAGCTTGTTAAAGTGAAACATGTTAGATTAAAGACACTTTTTTCCTACTTGTTCTTTACTTATTGATCTTGTTGGATTTTAATCTATCTATCTATATCTATATATATATATATATATTCCACCTTTAAAGAATCTCTGAAGAAGCTTGTTAAAGTGAAACATGTTAGATTAAAGACACTTTTTTCCTACTTGTTCTTTACTTATTGATCTTGTTGGATTTTAATCTATATATATATATATATAGAGAGAGAGAGATATATTCCACCTTTAAAGAATCTCTGAAGAAGCTTGTTAAAGTGAAACATGTTAGATTAAAGACACTTTTTTCCTACTTGTTCTTTACTTATTGATCTTGTTGGATTTTAATCTATATATATATATATATATATATATATAGATATATAGATATATTCCACCTTTAAAGAATCTCTGAAGAAGCTTGTTAAAGTGAAACATGTTAGATTAAAGACACTTTTTTCCTACTTGTTCTTTACTTATCTTATTCACCTTCAGAATAGTAAATATTTATTACTTTTTGATTTTTTGGTAGTTTTTTAGTCTATGTGGTTCATGAAACATTAAAATAATTGTTTCATTTCCTGTTTTAAGCTTTATTGTTTTTTTTTCTTTTTTCTTTTATAAGCATTTCACCCTAAGCACGCAGGACCGGTGGGGAGCGGTTACAGAGAAAAACAAGGTACGGGTGATGCCAACGTTGTTCCAACGAGAGTAATTAGTATAAAATAAAAAGTGTGAGAAGCCGTGAACGTTTTCTTTAAAATATATGTTTATTGTTTTGGTATTTATACAAGTTATAAAGTATTAACTGTTCATGATTTGCGCTACACGTGTTTCGAGTCTAAAATTGACTCTCTTCAGGCGAACAAATTCGTGGTTTTATGTTTGGGTATCTCTGAATATCTCATTGGGTATCTCAAATATTCAGAGATATCCAAACATAAAACCACGAATTTGTTCGCCTGAAGAGAGTCAATTTTAGACTCGAAACACGTGTAGCGCAAATCATGAACAGTTAATACTTTATAACTTGTATAAATACCAAAACAATAAACATATATTTTAAAGAAAACGTTCACAGCTTCTCACACGTTTTATTATATATATATATATAGCTCTAACGAGTGACATCATAACGATGTCCCCGCAAAACTTTGAAGTCAACATGAATCTGTTGAGCTAAAGAGACAAACATTTTAACATCAAGTGGCAACAAAGCTGATATTGATGATTTCCATTTACTGGTCAATATTCTTCTTCTATGTTCCGTGTCCCTTCAGGACGTAGGCGATTATGACTTCCCCATTTCCCTATCTCTAGTAACTTTTAGTACGCTTTCTCCTGTTACTCTAAACCTACCCTACTCTGCCATCCACTCGCTCAAGCCCATCAAGTCTGTTACGCATTGCTTCCTCTGTATCTCCTTACCTCTATCTGTCCTGTGAGTATCAGATTCTCCAAGCCTTTCTTCCTCATTACATGTCCCAGGAACTTTAGCTGTTTTTTCCTGATGTTAAGTATAAGTTTCCTTTTTATTGCTATCCTCTCTCAAACCTCATCGTTACTCCGTGATATTCGCAGTATCTTTCTGTAGAACCACATTTCGGTTGCTTCAAGTCTCTTCTTCATCTTTGATGAGATTGTCCAGCATTCACTACCATACTAAAGAACTGATATCACATAGCAATCCAATACCCGCTTCTTTTTTTAGTGAAGTTTTTTTCTCTCTTAATATTCTGGAATGCATACTTGGCAATGCCTATTCGCCTTCGGTTCTCAGTGTCTCACTTTCCGTCCCCTGTTAGAACCTTTCCCAGGTATTGAAATTTCTGTACCTGCTTGATTTTAGTATCCCGGCCTGTAGTTGGCATTTTAGCTCCTCTTTTTACTGATGACCGTTCATTCAGTTTTCTTATTTGTAGTTCTTTCTTTACGCTTTCTTAAGCTACCTTCTGTAGGAGGTCTTGTAGTTTCCTTTCCGTGTCTGCTATCAGCACTGTATCATCTGCGTATCTTATATTGTTCAGATTGTGGCCACCGATGATGAATTCTGGTATGACTTCTAGAGCTCTCAAAATCTCGCTGTACAAGTTGAGTAGATCCGGTGAAAGGCCACATCCTTCCTTACACCCATATCCATCTTTGTATATTATTAGGAAATCGGAGAGCCGAGTTCAAATTCTAGTTGAATTCCTTGCATTCACTTACGCACAAATACCTTTGGGAAAGGTATTAATCCGTCTCTTCCCTACAGTTATGGGTTAAATAACAGGACAGTTTGGGTTCTATAGCTTTGGCTGGCAACCATTCTACCGCGGAAAGCAATGGCAACCTACTGCAGGATAATCTTCTGCCCATTCAGTCATGTCTCGAAAGAGACATGATCGCCCAACCGTGTATCACTCAACTGACTGACTGATATTAGTAGTTAAAATTAAGATCGAAGTTCCGATGCCGTTTGTTCGTGTTTCCAACCACACGTCGTGACGTGTAGATGGGCAGAGATTTGGGCGGAGGGAAGAGCCCCGATCACAGAGGTTGTCACGTATCTATCCACGCTGACCGAACAAGAAGAGCCCTGAATAAAATATATATTTTATTTATTGGAAACATGTTCTTAGTTTTTATTTTTATTTCTTGATGTGGCGTTTATTTTCATTTTCTTCATAATCATGTCACGCTAAGCAAGACGAAAATGCCACTAAGACTTTAGTGTAGCTACTTCCATTACATCGCAAAAAACAAAAACAAAAACAAAAAAAAAAAAACGAAAAACAGCATAGTATGAATAAAAAGGTCCAAAGCATAATAAAACGAACTGTTTCCATCAAAATGTTTATATTATTATTAAGAGGAAATATCAAAGTAATTAATCCCTTCTAACATGACAGAACATTTTGTTTTGATTTGAGTTAGCGTTGCAGAAAATGTTATGACTGTTTACAATCGATCAGGTAATTTTTACGTAACTCACTTTTTTCGGTAACAAACATATTGATTTGGAAATTCTCGCAAAAATCAAATAATTGTCGGATTTTAATGAATCTTTCAGTACTCATTCACAAATGAATGAAATTATTTTTAAAGTTATTATTTTTTGAAAATCTTGGTGAATTTTTTTAAACTCTGTTACCCCACCTCAAAGTAAAGCCATGAAATTTTAATAAATTTTAATTAACTGTAAATTATTTTTTATTAGTTAAACGTAGGACTCATTGGGGAATATAAATCATCTATTTTTTTATTTTAAATTTTACGACACGAAAATTTGGTCCGAAGAGTAAAATAAAAAATGCAATAAAACTCTGATATAGTTTAATTTGATAAGCTTTTATTTGTTAGAATAAATAATAAAAAATAAGGACATTATTGTCTGAAGAAAAAAAATTCGGTTACTAATAAAAGTTTTAAAAGAATTTTCAACTTTTTTATTATAATAATTCATAAAGTTTTTTAAATATTTTTAAAATCTTTAAAAAATTGTCGTCCTAATTTTTTTTAGTTAAGAATTGATGATTATATTGCCTATCGAAAATTGAAAAACTGAAAAGTTTAATAAAAGTCGTTCTGTAGAATTTTTTTTTAAATAATTAAAGACAAAATTGTGTGTAAATATGTTCATTTTGATTAAGTACGATGTTCCATTTGATTAAGTACGATGTTCCATAAGAGTCAGAACATGTTTCAATTAAAATTAAATTAGATATTTTTAATATACCTTAAATTTAATGATAACTTATTAATAATATGAAAAATACATAATAAAAATATTAATAAATAATATAATATAACTTAGTTCGATTGTTTTAATTTCATTCTTTCTTATTAAATTAAAATTATTTTAAAAGAACTTAAAATATTTAATTTTTTATTTATTCAGAAAGCATATTCAAATGTCTGGCTATAATTGTAAACTAAAATTTTATAACATATTAGTTAAAATTAAATTTTTAATTTTACTCTTCAGTTAAAAACCAAAAAAAAAAAAAATTTAAATTTAAAAATTTTATGTTTTAAAATAATTGAAATTTTGGCACGTTTGTTCCCCACCCTTTTAGCATCTTGACAAGTGCCAGCTGTCATATATCTTTCGTCACCCCGATAACGCAGATAAAAGAGGGCTACCAGAGTTAAAAAGCTTTTTATTATAAATTTCTGTCAGTAAAGGATTATTACTTGATTGAAATCAGATAAAGGTAAGTTTGAATTTTAAAAATTCACTTAAATGACATATCAGCGCGGTATATATTATTTTTGCAAGATTCTTAAAATAGAAATTTGGCTTCTGTTTAGGTACTGCTTACGTAATGTATTGGTCAATAAAAAATGGTGGGAAATTTTTTTTTTTTAAATCAGAAAAATTTTAAATTAAATTCAATATAATTTCGGTTTAAAATACACAAGTGTATTTTCCTTACTGGAATTGAAATTTAATCTCTTGGCTTTCAATTAGAGCTAATTTTAAATCTTATTTATTTTTAAAATTTAAATTTAAATTTAGGTATCGAAAATGGGTAGAGATACCTACTTTAGTGAGAAGAAAGGACTGTATAAGAACAGTATTCAGGAAGAGAGAAAATGAAGATTGTCGCTGCATTTAAATTTTTGATAGTTGCAGGTGACAGGGAACCAAGAAACTGGAAGAGAGTTCCACGGGCGAGATGTGCGATAAAAGAAACTATTAGAATAGAGACTTAGGGTTACATTCAGCTATTTCAACAGTAAAATGTGGTGACCTACCTAGTTGTCAATCAAGTCCGTCAATTAAGTGCTATACATGATACACGCTTGGGCGATCATGTCTCCAAAGCGACATGACTGACTGGGCAGAAGATTTTCACGCGGTAGTTTGCCATTACTTTCTGCAGTAGATTGGTTGCCAAACAAGGCTATACAACTCAATCCGTCCTGCTATTTAACCCATATTTTGAGGGAGAAGCAACGGATTAATATCTTTCCTAAGGGTATTTGTGCGTAAGAGAATGCAACAGGCTTTCGAAATTGGCTGTCCGATTTCTTGTTCCGAGCTGATATCCACTGCACCACAAGGTCAGTCAGTTAAGTGTCATACGTGATACACGCTTTGGGCGAAAGTGACATGAATTTCAGAATAGAAAATCATTTGCCCAATGCATTTTCATAGTAAAAATCATTTGCAATGCATTTTCATAGTAAAAATCATTTCCAATGCGTTTTCATAATAAAAATCATTTCCAATGCATTTTCATAATAAAAATCATTTCCAATGCATTTTCATAGTAAAAATCATTTGCAATGCATTTTCATAGTAAAAATCATTTGCAATGCATTTTCATAATAAAAATCATTTCCAATGCATTTTCATTATAAAAATCATTTGCAATGCATTTTCATAGTAAAAATCATTTCCAATGCATTTTCATAGTAAAAATCATTTCCAATGCATTTTCATAATAAAAATCATTTCCAATGCATTTTTATAATAAAAATCATTTCAAATGCATTTACATAATAAAAATCATTGTTTAATGCATTTCATTGTGAAAATCATTTGCAATTCTTTTTCATCGAAAAAAAATCGTTGTATTTTTACAGAGAAAATTCTCAAAAAATTTGAAACAAGTAACTTTTTATCTTTCCTCGGCGTCTTATTAATACTCACCAATGATAAAGTAGATTTTAAAGTCTACTGGAAACCCAACAACAACAAAAAAAAAAAAAAATTAAACAAAAAAAAAACCGACCATATCAATTTTTATTGTCCTCACACCAGGAGAATAAATTCCTCAATAATCATAGGATTTTAACTTAGAGCCATTAGAATATATAGACCTGAATATCTAAATGAAGAAATAAATATTGAGAAAAAATTCGAACTTCACCACCCCCAACATTTTCTTCTCAAAGCTACAAGACGAGCTTACAAAATTTTCTTCTTCTTCTATGTGCCTTGTTCTTTCAGGACGTAGGCGATCATGGCTTTCTACGTCTCCCTATCCCTGGTCGTTCTTAGCACGCCTTCTCCTGTTACACCATGCAACCCTCGTTCCATCATCCACCTGATTAGGTTCTTCAAATATGTTATCCGCTGCTTTCCCCTGTCTCTTTTTCCTTCTATCTGGCCTGTTAGTATCAGGTTCTCTAAGCCCTCCTTCCTCATTGCATGTCACAGGAACTTAAGTTGTCTTTTCCTGATGCTCAGTATTAATTTTCTTTTCGTTTCCATCATTTCTAAGACATCATCATGGCTCACATGCTCGATCCATGATATTCGCAGCATCCTTCTGTAGAACCACATTTCAGCTGCTTCAAGTTTTTCCTTCATCTTTGATGATATTGTTAAGCATTCACTACCATATTGAAGAACTGACATCACATAGCAATCCAGTACTCTTTTCTTTGTTTTTAGCGAAATTGTCCTGTTTTTTAATACTTTACTCAACTTTTGGAATGCTTCCTTCGCCATGCCAATTCGCCTTCGAATCTCTGTGTTGCACTTTCCGTCTTCTGTTATAACACTTCTCACGTATTTAAATTTTTTTACCTGCTTGATTCTAGTATCCCTGACCCGTATTTGACATATTGAGTTGCCATTTTTACTGATGACCATGCATTCGGTTTTCTTGCAGTTTACAAAATCTACAGAGCCAAAAAAAACAAAATAAGACAAAAAGAAAAACAACCCCCCCACCAAAAAAAAAACAAAAACAAAAACAAACAAACAAAAAAAAAAAACGGATACTTACTATAAAAATTACGCAATTTTCATAACCCTGTCTTTCAACAATCTTTCAACTAAATTAACCATCCCAAACACTACGATCGTTACCACCATCCCCAAGATTTTGGTGATATAATCAGGAAGAAAACACAAACACAATTCAAATGCCGTAATTAATCAGATAAAATGTCTGCAATGCAAAAATGTATATGTGGGGTGACATCATGTGATCTAAAAGCCCGCATCTATGAACACAAAAAGACTTGCGTTTAGACAGACGTTCTAACTATCTCGTTTAACATCAAAATGACGTGGGAAATAACTTTGATTTCACTAACGCCAGTCTAATTAAAAAAAGAACATAACCTTTTAAAGAGAAAGTATTTTGAAAACATAATAATTGCATTACTACCACCTATAAACATTCGCTTAAAACATTACATTATATCAACGTCTGTGTACAGATCCATTCTTCATGAATCTGACTTACGTCTACCAATGGATACAAATAAATGAAATAATACTAATTTTATCTTCAATTATGTGCGTTGTGGTCCAGTGGATATCGACTCGGAACGAGAAATCGGAGATCCTAGTTCGAAATCCAGTTGAATTCGTTGCAATCATATACGCGCAAATACCCTTGGGAAAGGTATTAATCCGTCTCTTCCCTTCAGCTATGGGTCAAATAGCAGGACAGATTGTGTTCTATAGCCTTGGTTGGCAACCAGTTTACTGCAGAAAGTAATGGCAACCTACTGCGGGATAATCTTCTGCCCAGTCAGTCATGTCTCTTTCGAGACATGATCGCCCAAAGCGTGTATTACGTATGGCACTTAACTGACTGACTGGATATAATTGTTTAAATCATGATTAAAGCTTCTACTGGCCATGAACTGGGGGATCGGTTTTCTTTTGTCATGAAGTAATAAACTGACCACCCTCTAATTACTACGTAATAATATAATACATGTCTTCTCACACCAGTTATTGGTTAAATAACAGGACAGATTGGGTTCTATAGATTTGGCTGGCAACCAGTCTACCTCAGAAAGCAATGGCAACCTACTGCAGGATAATCTTCTGCCCAGTCAGTCATGTCTCTTTCGAGACATGATCGCCCAAAGCGTGTATCACGTATGGAACTTCACTCTAAGCAAGGCAGAAACAGAAACTGTTACGCAAGGGGATTGCAATGAAAGAATAAAAAAATAAATACAGGGTTAGGGTTAGGGTTAGGTTGTCGAAGAAAAAATAAGAGCAGGATGGGAAGATAAATGATGGCAATTAACGTTGTTTTGGAGAGTGTAGCTGCCAGGGAAATATGCAAATGAAAGAGAGTTTCATAAACGAGATGTGCTAGAAAAGAAACTGTTAGAGTAAAAGAGCCGGCTACATTTAACTATTTCGACGGTATATATATATATATATATATATATATATATATATATGTGTGTGTGTATATATATATATATATATATATATATATATATAACCGTACTGATGAGCTTTGATACGGCGAAACAGATCTGTCTGCGGATGACAATATATATATATATTTAGTATATCGAGGCAGCAAGTAATTTTCTAAACATATGCTATTAAATATAAGAGACAATGAATGTATATTATGTTTAATCATGAGCCGTTCTAAACGCCGTATTTTGGCTTTAATTTAAGTTGAAAATAAAGACAAAAATTCTCCAACATTTGGATAATTATTTATTGGTTTTCTTATAAGCTTATATATATATAACCGTACTGATGAGCTGTGATACGGCGAAACAGATCTGTCTGCGGATAACAATATGACAATATATATATATATATATATATATATATATATATATATATATATATCCAGGTGAAGAGGACTCAAGCTTTTACTATTTTGAGTGCTCCAGCATTTATTTTATTTTTGAACAGTGCTCAACATAACACATATCATAGTGTTTAATATAATCATATAATTATGAATTAATTGTACATTGCCACACGGAAATTTCTATGTTTCGAGATAGATTCTCTTCATTAAACAATGTTTGATTTTGGTTGTACAAATGATTAACGTTTTTTTTAAATGTAAATCATTGGTACAATCTCGAAACATAGAAATTTTCGTGTCGCAATGTACAATTAATCCATAACTATATATATATATATATATATATATATGAGTTGAATATATCGATAGGAATCTGACGCGATGGAAGAATATGAAAAAGAAACAAACAGAGAGCACCTTAGCCGAACGTTTGGTTCATCCCATAGCGCCAGTTCTGCTTACCAAAAGTGGCCCACTTGGCACTCGCATTCGTTTCTCCCCGCGTTGTTTCGACCCGCTAGGAGAGCAAGGATCGGCTCCGTAATCGGAGTTCGAGAGTGGGACCTTAATGCCAATCTAGTAACACGTATAAATACATGTGGTCGGGGAACCAGAATAAAAAAATAAAAAAAACTCATCAGAATAGCGACCATGAAATTATTTATATGAAAGACAAAGGGAAGCCTTATCACGTCGTTGAGAAACTGACTGCCAAGTCAGAATCAATTACTTTGCAGATCCTTCTTCGAATGTTGTCAAGAACCTGAAGATGAATAGCAAGAGCGCCCAACCAGACATGGCAACAGTATTCAATACACGGACGAATGATAGAATTATAAATGGATTCTGACGTGAAAAACGTTCTGGCCCGACACGGTGAGACAACTATCCTAGCAGTAGATGCAGCTATGTAGTCGTTTCATTTGATGGATCGAACATGTGAGCAATGATGAGGTCTTGGAAATGATGGAAACAAAAAGGAAATTAATAGTGAGCATCAGGAAGAGACAGCTGAAGTTCCTGGGACATGCAATGAGGAAGAAGGGCTTGGAGAATTTTATACTAACAGGCCAAATAGAGGAAAAGAGAGACAGGGAAAAGCAACGGATGACGGAACGAGGATTGCATGGTGTAACAGGAGAAGGCATGCTCAGAGCCACTAGGGATAGGGAAACGTGGAAAGCCATTATCGCTTACGTCCTGAAGGGACAGGGCACATAGAAGAAGAGGCTAAGAAGGCGCAGTGCGTTCCTCAAAATCTCGCTACATTTGAACCATTTAATCGAAATGTCTTCTACAGACGTATCCTCACACACATACACATATACAGTTATATTAACTAACGTTACCATCCAACATACACCTAGACAGACAAACATTCCTACATAAACACACACATGCACTATCACACACTTTACCATCCAAAATATTCCTCACACATATATTTAAAAATTGTCCATTGCTTTAATACACGTAACACATGGATTAATACGCACACACACATACACATATATTAAGTAATGTTACCGTCCAACATACAGCTAGACAAGCGTTTCTACACAAACATACACTATTATACACTTTGCCATCCAAAATATAATAAGCACATACATTTCAAAATAAAAGATAATTATCTATTACTTTAATACACGTGACACATGTATTAGTACACACACATATACACACATATTAACACAGAGATACGATGTTGCAACTCGGATCTCTTGAAAAACCCATACACAAACAGAAATATGATTCACTAGCAGTAGAGCCCGGCGTTGCTCGGGTGTAATGAAAGCTTTAAAACTAATCCATGGTCCTGGAGCTCAGACTCTTTGGACGTTGGCACGAAAGACTAAAAAGCAATAGTTGTTTCCAGTTAAAACGAAACTGTAGACTGAAAGAAAAATGAATGGATGTAAGTCAAATTTTGATTTCCTGTTATTGATATAAAATAAGTTTTTTTGTCGTAAACTGAATTTTGAAGGCTAAATAAGTCCTCTGAGTAAATGATATCATGGCTGAGACTAAGAACTACAATTATACCTACTCAAACCTGAAGCAAAAACTAAAATAAAAGGGCTGAAAAATACAGACATACAAGCAGATAAACAGACACACACAAACATCTTGCCTTTTATATATATATATATATATATATATATTATCGATTTTCTGCACTATTGTAAGAACTGCAACCTTGAAACTTCTGAATATCGTTTCTTATGTCTTTGTCTATGAGTGTATCAAATTTGATTAAAATCGGACCGCTCCTTCTATAACCTGATTTTTTCGATTATCGATATTTATTGGGAGTACCTCGACACAAAACCTAGCTAAGAACACCCGCAGACGCTCATAGTACAACTGTGTAAATTTTCAAGAAAATCGGTTCAGCCGTTTCGGTGTCTATAGGTAACACACACACACACACACACACACACACACACACACACACACACACACACACACAGAGTTCGATTTATAAATAAGTTTAGATAGAACGTAAAATAAATGATATTTAATGAAATACAAAATGTGAGTTCATTCGACCAGATATTATAAGTTAGAATAAAAATAAAAAGTAATTATTAAATTTATTAAATCTTTTTACCTTGTACGGAAAATTTTCCAAAAATGTATGTGAAATGTTGTTTTCATAAGATTAAATTTTTAAAATAAAAGTGTTTATTACCATCATTGTTAACTACCTGATGAGACATTATTCTTTCAATGTCGAAATAAAATGTACAATTTTGTAGTAGTTTTTTTTTACATGTTCTTGTGTAATGAATAAAATAAATATTAAGTACTCTATTTTCATATTGAGCACTGTTGAAAATAATGTTTTGAACACTGCAATTTTATTCTTCATTCTTCCCTATTTCGATATATATATATATATATATATATATATATATATATATATATATATAAATGAAGGTCAGCAGGAATGTTTTAAGTACGTACCTTCCTATCCATTGCATTACATAGAATATGTCGCAGCTGTTATAAAAAATTGATTTTTATTTTTGCAAATGGATTACAATATACATTGATTCCTATTGGCCTATCTTTCTTAGATACTCAGTTAAAAAAATTTAAATTTATTGGTTGATTAAACAAATGTCTTAAATATTGTATAAGCAATAATTTAAAAAATATATAATTATAGGATTGGTATTATTATGAAATAAATAAGGAAAGAAAGAAAAAAGTAAGACTAAAATGCGAAAGCATTTTGATTGGTTAATAATGCTGATCAGCTGACCTGGAAGAAAAGACAGTGATCAGCTCTTTCTCAGCCAACCAACCAACCATACAGTGAATCGATTTCAAGAGGCTTCAATATTTTATATTTAATAGTATTCTGAAATTGAAATTTTATTAAGACAGACAGACACTCACGCACATACACACACACACATATATTTAACGCCTGTTTTTCCTATTTGTGTCGAATGCTGCCTGTGGACACTAATACGTTGGGTAGCAAAGTTTGTTGAAAGAAGCTTAGCTTCTATTTGGCGCGCTCGAGTTACGAAGAGTAAATCGCAATACGCACACACACACATCATTATATATATATATATATATATATATATATATATATATATATATATATATATTGTAACTAAGTTGTTGAACTCGTAAAGCACACACCCCAATACAAAATAACATAAATTAAATTAAGGAGAAACCAACCCCAAAACAAAACAACACCTACCAACCCCTAAACCAAATAACAACACGCAAGGTGCCAGCAGCATCAGCCCTTACAAGATTAATAGATTAACTTATCCTGAACTCAGCCACAAACAAACACTTAACCCTAAGACCTTAAAAAAGTCAACAGAACTCAAAATACAGACCAACCCCTCGAACACCAAAAAAAAAAAAACGAAAACAAAAAAACAAAAAACAAAACAAAAAAAAAACAACAAAAGAAACAAAACAAATTCAACACAAATAAACTGGCTTTTCAACTAGATAATATCTCATTTCTAAAAAATCACCTGAGGATGAAGCCAAAACATAATGGGCTGGCTTCGAAACAAGAAAGTTTTGTGTAGTGATACTATGAATTTAAAAACATTGTAACAACCATTACAGTATATATATATATATATATATATATATATATATATATATATATATATATATATATAGGTTGCGATGGATAAATTGTCGCTATTTTATATCTTAAGTTCGCGCATGCGCGTTATTTATTTTTGGTTTTGTCAGTATAGTAGGGTACGTTGGGCTCCGTCTGTGAGGAAAAGAGCATCATGATGCAATTCACTGTACCAAATTTTGGAAATTAAAAACGACTTAAGTCGAATTTGATTGTCCCGAATTTACTTGTCACTACGCTAAACCACAAAATAACCATTCTCAGTTCTGTATTTTATTTATAAGTGCGTTTTTAATAATATATGGTCATTAAGAATCCATTTTAAGCTTGCAAACAAACACATTTTAGTTTTTGAATATCAAAGTTATCAAAATACATGTACATACATACTTGTAAATGTAGATGTTTGCAATTTGGCGATCATGACAGTACATCGCGGATTAATTATTTGTGAATGTGGTATGCTTTAAGACATTATTTGTAAGGTTAAATAACCATTTTTAAATATTAAATTTATTTTGTGATAATAGAAAATAAACTACTTTATGTTAAATTTCCCAACATTTACATTTACAGTAAATGTAAGTATTTTGATTTTATATATTTTTATTATTCTTATTTATTGTACAGTAACATGATTTCATGTGTTTTTAACCTTTTTCTAGTGATATTACGACTTCAATATTTGTGGCGGACAGACGTAAAGTCGAATAAAATGACTTAAACTTGATTTTATTTTTCCATATATTTTTCGACAAACGACGTATAACCGAGAATGACGGACGTAAAGTCGAATAAAATGATTTAAACTTGATTTTATTTTTCCATATATTTTTCGACAAACGACGTATAACCGAGAATGACGGACGTAAAGTCGAATAAAATGATTTAAACTTGATTTTATTTTTCCATATATTTTTCGACAAACGACGTATAACCGAGAATGACGGACGTAAAGTCGAATAAAATGATTTAAACTTGATTTTATTTTTCCATATATTTTTCGACAAACGACGTATAACCGAGAATGACGGACGTAAAGTCGAATAAAATGATTTAAACTTGATTTTATTTTTCCATATATTTTTCGACAAACGACGTATAACCGAGAATGACGGACGTAAAGTCGAATAAAATGATTTAAACTTGATTTTATTTTTCCATATATTTTTCGACAAACGACGTATAACCGAGAATGACGGACGTAAAGTCGAATAAAATGATTTAAACTTGATTTTATTTTTCCATATATTTTTCGACAAACGACGTATAACCGAGAATGACGGACGTAAAGTCGAATAAAATGATTTAAACTTGATTTTATTTTTCCATATATTTTTCGACAAACGACGTATAACCGAGAATGACGGACGTAAAGTCGAATAAAATGATTTAAACTTGATTTTATTTTTCCATATATTTTTCGACAAACGACGTATAATTGAGAACGACGGACGTAAAGTCGAATAAAATGACTTAAACTTGATTTTATTTTTCCATATATTTTTCGACAAACGACGTATAACCGAGAATGACGGACGTAAAGTCGAATAAAATGATTTAAACTTGATTTTATTTTTCCATATATTTTTCGACAAACGACGTATAATTGAGAACGACGGACGTAAAGTCGAATAAAATGACTTAAACTTGATTTTATTTTTCCATATATTTTTCGACAAACGACATATGATTGAGAACGACTTGACTCGAGACGACGTAACTTGAGATAGGTCTGTATTATTATTATTATTATTGGATTCAATCATTTTCCCACCGCCTTAATGTGCTGTTTCTATAAATATTTTCTTGATAATTGTTCTGATAATACCTTTGGTTTTAAGCTAGGTTTCAGCATATTTTAGCTAAGATCCATTGTATACAGTCGGTAGCAAAACTATTTAAAACATTGGTTTTAATAAATCTCACACAAAAACCGCTCAATTTGAATGGTATTTACTTCAAATATTTTAAACATAGAGTAAAATTGAGAAGCATTTTTCATCTACTTTTATTGCCAATTTTCGAATATGACGGCGTGCAAATGTATTTAACACGATTTGTTAATATTTAGTAGCATATCCTCTGTTCTGCCTTACAGCCCCTAGTCTTTTTGTGTGGTTTTTAACGAGCTTCTTGCATGAATATTTTGGCAGCTTCACCGTTAGTACCCCCTTACTAGAGGTCAGAAATAATACTACCTAAACATATTAACTTTGTCTTCTTCTCCCTCCTCTTCTCCAGGTGCTTCCACCCAGGAATCTCTTCATCTCTCACTCCCTCTTTTTCTCTCTCTCTGGCCAATCCCTACTGACCAACAACTAGTAGCAGTTCAGTTTTTTTAGTTCCTCAAAAGATGAATATTTTGGCAGCTTCACCTGTAGTAACCCCTTACTAGAGGTCAAAAATAATACTACCTAAACATATTAACTTTGTCTTCTTCTCCCTCCTCTTCTCCAGGTGCTTCCACCTAGGTCACGAACTACTACCCCAGAAATCTCTTCATCTCTCACTCCCTCATTTTCTCTCTCTCTGGCCCATCCCTACTGACCAACAACTAGTAGCAGTTCAGTTTTTTTTAGTTCCTCAAAAGATTTCACACCAGCCACACGTGCTACTCCCGCCAACGGACATTTTAGCCAGCCATGAGGGACTGTAGACGAAGTTAAATAAAGTTTGTTTTAGCAGGTTAATATTTGTATCTCTTAATTATTATCCAAAACATTCAAGGTACAAATATAACACACCCATTTTTCTTCACAGACTTTCTTTAACCCTCTAGGGCCATTCGTATCATATTAGTGGGGGATCTGTTTATTACTTCATAACAATATAGAACTGATCCCCCACTTTATGACAAGTAGAAGCCTTAATCATATTATATTATTAACCCTCTAGGGCCATTCGTATCATATTTGATACAGTATGAAAACAAGCCTTGAAAGAAATATTTTCCTGAAAAATTTTTTAAGAGAAATATTTTATAAATTTCAAATGAAAGCAGTACTGACTGCTCAGTCAATGAATACCAAATGTTTCCTTATAGGGAAATACCAAATGTTTCCTTATAGGGAAATACTGTATCAAATATGATACGAATGGCCCTAGAGGGTTAACTCCTTTATACGTTTTTGGATATCTTGCATGTACTCTCAACTTCAAGTTTTCTAACAATTTCTTGTTAGATCGAGATTCGGTAACTAGCTAGGCAATTTGAGCACATCTATTTCATTTTCATTGAGCCAGTGTTGAGTTGTTTTAGCCCTGTGCTTTGGATTGTTGTCCTGTTTTAATATAAAATCTCGGTGAAGCCCCAAAGAGTTTGCAATTTTTCATAGAATGTTTGATAAGATTTGCTTGTATTTTGCTGCATTCATTCTTCCTTCAATGACTTCCATTTCTCCTATATTATTGTACGAAAAGCAACCACAAATTATCACACTTCCACCTCCATATTTGACTGTTGGGATAATGTTTACTGAGTTGTATTCAGTTCGTTTTTCCTCTATACTTGGGTTCACATGTATCTTGCGAAAATCTCAATTTTCGTTTCATCTAACCAAATAACGTTCTTCCAGAATTAATCCAATTCATATTTATACTTTTTAACAAATTTCAAACGGTCTTGCATATGTTTACGTTTTAATAGTAAAGTCTTTCTTGATTATCTAAAATTTGACCAATACGATTCAGTGATCGTTTAATTATATCTTTACTTACTTCAGTTTCGGCATTTTTCAGATCGTTCTCAAATTCTTTTTGAGTCAAAAATGGTTGTTCTTTACCTTCCGGGTTATATATCGTTCAGTAGCCTCGTTTAATTTACGCCGACGACCACTCCTTTGAATATTTTCAGTAGTATTATATTTTTTCCACCCACCATACACACAACAAATGCGTTGTGGTACAATGGATATTGGCTCGGGACAAGAAATCGGGGAGCCGAGTTCAAGCTTCAGTTGAATCCCTCGCAATCATTTACGCACAAACACCCTTGGGAAAGGTATCCATCCGTTTCTTCCCGCCAGTTAGGAGTGAAATAACAGGACAGATTGGGTTCTGTTTAAATCCATTTTTTCTAGGTTACAAGTGTGTATATAAATATCTATATCTATATCTATATATATAAACTTATTTATAAATGGAACTTTGTCTTTGTGGGTGTGTGTCCGTTACCTATAGACTCCGAAACGGTTGAACCGAATTTCTTGAAAATTTACACAGTTGTACTATAAGTGTCTGCGAGTGTTCGTAGTTAAGTTTTGTGTCGAGGTACTCCCGATAAATATCGAAAATCGATAATTGAAAAAATTAGTTTATAGAAGGAGTGGTCCGATTTGAATCAAATTTGATACACTCATAGACAAAGACATAAGAAACGATATTCAGAAGTTTCAAGGTTGCAGTTCTCACAATAGTGCCGAAAATCGATAATCTACATACATATATATATATATATATATATATATATATATATATATAAAAGGCAAGATGTTTGTGTGTGTGTCTATCTGTCTGTATGTCTGCATTTTTTTCAGCCCTTTTATTTTAGTTTTTGCTTCGGGTTTGGCTCTAAGTAGATATAATTGTAGTTCTTAGTCTCAGCCTTGATACCATTTACTCAGAGGACTTATTTAGCCTTCAAAATTCAGTTTACGATGAAAAAAACTTAGTTGATATCGATACCAGGAAATCAAAATTTGACTTACATCCATTCATTTTTCTTTCAATCTAGGGTTTTGTTTTTTAGTCTTTCGTGCCAACGTCCAAAGAGTCTGAGCTCCAGGACCATGGATTAGTTTTAAAGCTTCCATTACACCCGAGGAACGCCGGGCTATACTGTTAGTATATATATATATATATATATATATATATATATATATATATATATATATATACAAATGAATAAGACCGAAGAAAATAATTGCAATGTTCAAAACATTAATTTAAATATCTAAATTTCAATTTAAATTTAAAAAATAAACAAGTTATCTTCAAGCTTTAAAATTAGCTTTAATTGAAAGCCAAGGGGTTAAATGTAGTAATTTCAGTAAGTAAAATATCCTGGTGTATTTTAAACCGAAATTATATTAATCGGAAACAAAAATTTTCTAAATTTAAAAAATTCTTTTTTAAATCTCAAATTTTCCACCATTTTTCATCGATTGTAAACAGGCGCAAATTCTCGGTTTTAAGAATCTTACAAAAATAAAATACACCTTGTTGACACAATATTTTCTTCAAATTACCGAATTTAAACATACTTTAATTTAACTTGAAACAATAATTACTTGCTTACTGCATGAAATGTTTTAAAAAAGCGTTTCTCAAATACGGTAGCATTGTTATAACAGCTGTCATCATCTTATCAGGAGGCGATAATGGATGTTTTACAGTAGCCGGCCAAAAGTAATTTGGTATAAATCTTATTCATACAAATCTTTTTTTTTTAACTATATTAAAATTAAAAAAATTAACACACTTTTTAGCAATTAACCAATATTTTATGGAAGTTTAGTTAGTTTAGCTTTGTAGGCTTACGTTTTAAAATGTTTTATGAAAAATAAAAATTAAAATAATATAAAACTTTCTTTTAAAAATTTGACAATTTAATAACCGAACGAAAATAACGGCAGAGGTAACTCCATAATTTCTAAAACGTTACGGCATTTATTAATTTTTATTTTTAGTATCTATTTTTCATATTCTTTTTAGGTACCTCCACAAATTCCGAATTTCACAATTATTAATAATTTATTTTTAAATTAGAAAATTTGGAATTAAAATGTAAAATTTACTTTAAATGTTTAAGGAATGACTTGCAAAACAGGCTGTTGAATTTTATAAAAGAGAAGAAGAGAGTTGAATCAGAATCAAAGTGCGGTTTATGTCGTTTTCGATGATAGGGGGGATAATCCCAAACACTTGTTAACTTCTAAAAGCAATACTATCTTACAGAAACTTGTTATGACCCTTATGGAAAATCGTACTGAAATGAACATATTTATTTATACAAAAAAACATTGTTTTACTTATTTTGAAAATATAATTGGTGAACGATTTCATTAAATTTTTAAATTTTTGATAGGCAATATAATCATCAATTCTTAACTAAAGAAAATTAGGACGACAGTTCTTGAAAAGATTTTAAAAATATTTTTAAACTTTATGAATTATGATAATAAAAACAATTCTTTAACAATTTTATTATTAATCGAAATTCTTTTTTTCGTCAGACTATAATGTCCTTAATTATTATTATTTATTCCAGCAATTAAAAACTTATCAAACTAAATTATATCAGAGTTTTATTGCATTTTTTATTTTACTCTTCGGAGCAGATTTTCGGATAGTGTCGTAAAATTTAAAATAAAAAAAAAATAGATGATTTATATTCCCCGATGAATCCACCGTTTAGCTAATAAAAATAATTTGCAGCCAATTAAAATTTATTAAAAGTGTGTGTGTGTGGGGGGGGGGGGGTAACAGAGTTAAAAATATTTCACCATATTTTTAAAAAATAATTATTTCAAAAATAATTCATTTGTGAATGAGTACTGAAAGTTTCATTAAAATCCAACAATTATTTGATTTTTGCGAGAATTTCCAAATTGTGTTTGTCACCGAAAAAAAAGTGATTTATGTAAAATTACGTGATCGATTGTAAACAGTCGTAACATTTTCTGCAACGCTAACACAAATCAAAACAAAATTTTCTGCCAAAATTTCGAACATGTTAGAAGGAATTAAAAATTAAAAAAATAAATAAATAGAAATTACTTTTATCTTTACTGTTAATAATATTATAAACAATTTGATGGAAAAAGTTCGTTTTATTAAATTTTGAACCTTTTTATTCATACTATGCTGGGTTTTTTTTTGCAATGTAATGGAGGTACCTAATTTAAAACAGTGTTCAGTAGAAGAATAAAGCAATGTATGTTTATTATCATCAGGTAGTTAATAATGATGATTACCATCTTTGTTAACTACCTGATGAAACGTTCTTTCAATGTCAAAATAAAATGTACAATTTTGTAGTAGTTTGTAGTTTGCACATGTTCTAAAGCGTAATAATTAAGAATATATATTAATAACGCAACTGTCTGGATTTCAATTCCTGGTAGTGGATGCGCACTGCTGATGAGTCCTAAATATAGGACGAAACGGCCCTCCAGTGCTTTCTGCATTCTGTTGAGGTCGAAGATTGATTATATATAGATACTTCAACTAATTTTTGATACCTAAGTTTTAAAATGAATTTGTGTAAATGGGAAAGCTTGTGTGTATTTGACTTAAGATCCATTATATATGTGGATTGAAAGGAGAACGAATGAAGACGCAAAATGATTGCTTGAAAAGTATATTTCAGCAAAGTCTGTTTATATATATATATTATAAATTATAGTTTGGAACATGTACAAATTTTTACCCACTACAAAGTGCACATTTTGTTTCGACATTGAAATGACAATGTCTCCTCAGGTGGTGTGGAAAGGAATGGAAAGTCTCTTTTCTTGTATTTGGCGAATTGTGTGTGGGATGTAGATGGGGTTAGGGATAAGGAGGTAAGTCTTGTAAATTGTCCGTTGGAATTTTGAAAAGAGGGAGTTTGTGGGTGATAGAGTTGATTAATGAACTTGTCGGGAATTGCGTAGACAGATTTAACATTAAGATATTGTATAGCTTTTTATGGTGTAGTGGCTTGATTTTTTCCTTCGGGTTTAGTGAAGGGGAGAGTAAGGAAGTGTTAGGGTGGGGAAAATAGGATTAGACACGATTTTAAAATTAAATTCAGTTTTCATAATTAATCTAATTTTATGAATTTAACCTTAATTTTAAATTTAGGAAATCACTTTTTTCTATAAAACTTTAAAATAGATCACAGTTGGTGTTCTGGAATAGGTCAAATTTGATGTAAGAGTGTTTTTGATATTATAAAGGTTTATCGTCCCTAAGGGGTCCTAACTTTGCCTTTTGTAGTATTTTTAGCATGATTGTAAGGTTAGTTCTTTAATGTGTTTGCAGTTTACCGTGATTTCATGCCTCTGGTTTAAAAACCTGTTGCTATTCATGTATTTAATAATGTTAATTGAAATCATTAAATACATGAATAGCAAATAATGAGTCTTCTTGTTAACTTCGTAGTCGTGTGGCCGATATAATATTTGACTAAATTGGGTAGATTTAAACATACAAACATACATACAACTCTACAAAGATATTTACACTACATATATTCAATTACACGTAAAATAAAATCCATCCTCGATAATGGCTAGAAATATAGCCGAAAGCTTTCGGAAAAATAGAAACGTCGGACAATTTTTATATAATTTATGTTCGAAAAGAAAAAGCAATCATAACATCGCATGAAGAATTACATAAAAACTTAAGTATATAACCTTGTCTGTTATTTTTAATGAAACCTGCAAATACGCAATTTTTAAATTAGATCACCGAGCAGCCAACAAGCAACACTACAGCATTTCGGAAAAAAATTGCTTTAATTTGAGTTCCGAAAAGAAAAAAATTATACGAACACAAAAAATTATATAAAAAACTTAATGATAATAACTTGTCTGTCATTTTTAATGTAACATAATATATATATATATATATATATATATATATATATATATATATATAGGTTATATTAAAAATGACAGACAAGATATTATATATGTATATATTTATTATAAATTATGTTTTAGAACATGTACATAATTTCTTCTATATATGTCCTCTTCCCTACAATCATATGTTTGTTTCAACATATGATTGTAGGGAAGAGGACATATATAGAAGAAATTTTGTACATGTTCTAAAACACAATTTATAATAAATATTCACTGCTCTGTATTATATATCGAGCACTGTTTTAAATTAATGTTTTGGACGGAAAAAATTTTCTTTTTTCTCTCCTCATTCTATACTCACTCGGATATATATATATATATATATATATATATATATATATATATATATAATCCTCCGCAGGCAGATCTGTTTCGCTGTATCACAGCTCATCAGTACGGTTAGACATCCGATTGATTTTAGACAGGATTGAAACCCGGTCGAATTGACATCAGTCGACGATTCTGTCGCTGAGCTATGGGCGCTCGGTAGAAGAAGGCGGACTTTAGCGTGTTATATACAATGTAAACACACGCCAGTAGCCGAGAGTGTGCAGATTCATGACTGAATGAATGATGCGTAGATGCGTGAGTAGCTACTGTTTTTGTAAAGTCTACTATTCTTCCATAGCGCTCAATCGGGGCGTGAGAGCGTAAATAGTCATATATTATCATCCAATCAATATTACCACACGCTTATTCAAAATTTTAAAAATGATTACAAGAACCTCCAATCAAACAAAAAAATCAAAGACATTTTCGATAAACCACCCATAAATGCAATGAAACAAACACCCAACCAATCAGCTATCCTCATCTCTACCAAATATCTAAAAAAATACAAACCTATCAGGGAATTACAAATGTGATAAACCTCGCTGTTTAGTTTGCAAACATTTAGTAAACGATGCATTATTTTCTATACCCAACACCAACATCAAATTACACCCACCACGCCTCACCTGTGACAGCCAAAATATAATATATTTTCTCTTCTGTTCAATATTTTTTTTTTAATCGTATCACCCCGAGCAAGGCGGTAACGCCACTGATGTGCAGGGGGCTACGTAATAGTGAAAAGATCGAAAAAGAGAAAGCCGGAAACCACATCCTAAACAGGGAACAAGGGATGAGCCACTTAACCTGTTCAATAGACATGGGTGGAGTGTGAACCGGGCGATTGATAGATCTATCTACTCCAATATCCAAATAGTGGATATATTGGTGAATCTGGAAACAGTTTTAGATTCCGTTTTAATAATCATAAACTAAGCATACGCCAAAACAACTCTTATTCCCCAATAGCTGAACACTTCAATCAACCAGGACACACATTAGAAAACTGCAAATATTTACTGATAAATTCCGATTTTAGTTCCACATACTCACGCAGAAAGAAAGAAAAATACTGAATTTTAAAATTAAATACATATAGGCTAGGGTTAAATAGGGACTTAGGTATTTTGAATCTTTATAAATATTTCAATAGTTAAACATGTATATATATATATATATATAGAGAGAGAGAGAGAGAGAGATTCATTAATGCCACTTCCCCATCGTCGAAATGTGGCCTCCCTTTGTCTGTTCTATAAATCTGTCATCGCACCTGCTTTCTATTGTTCCTTTCTAACTAGTTTGTACTCCTCACTCTTTTCTAAGTAATCTTTTTACATTTATGTAACCCCCTGCACATCAGTGGCGTTTCCGCCTTGCTCGGGGTGAAATGATTAAAATATATATATATATATATATATATATATATATATATATATAGAGAGAGAGAGAGAGAGAGATTCATTAATATATATATATATATATATATATATATATATATATATATATATATACTGTGTGTATTTTGGCAGCATTTTTTCATTAATGCAGGTTTCATTGAATAATATAGACAAGTTTTGTCTATTAATTTTGTGTGGGATCCGTTCATACCGTCTGATATACTTGATGGTGATGTTACTGTGATTTTTTGTTTTCTTTCAATGACATCACCATCAAGTATATCAGACGGTATGAACGGATCCCACACAAAATTAATAGACAAAACTTGTCTATATTATTCAATGAAACCGGCATTAATATATATATATATATATATATATATATATATATATATATATATATATATATATATAATTTTTGTCCATACGTACATAAACACGTCGTTATTTTTTATGGGTAATATGCTAGGGAAATATCATACGTCTGAATATGCATAGATTGGAGAGATGGCTCCGTTACTTTTGCGTCTTCCATCTGCAGACATGCAGATCAGGGGCTTGAATCTGGTGATGACGAGGGCGATATGTGTGTAATCTGAAGAAGCTTGAAGAGGTGTAACCACCATCATTCCTCATTCGTGTTGCATGCAAATAATCTGCAAGTTGCATCGCAACAGTAACAGAAAAGGACGCAACCCATCAGCATTCACCTCCTTCCTCTCCGACCCCAACCTATTTTTAACCCAGGGTTGAGAAGCTAAAGTGCCTTGAGGTTAAGGGTGGGCGGCAGCTCCCGTAACCAGGTAGATACTTTCCGCCTATTCTACCTGTTCATCTAACTGCCTATTTACTTGAATCCTTGTTTTTGTTTAGGTGTTTATTTTTTTTTTCTTTTTTCTTTTTGCAAACCCCGTTCTGTCATTTTTTGGTATCACCTTAGACTTCCTGTTTCAGTTCACTTTATATACTTGTCTGCGTTATTCGTAGACAAAACGAGCAGTCTCGAATATAGACAGGCTCATAGGTGTTGCTCGATAGTTTGAAATCTTATCTTTGTCTAATTAAGCCAAGATCCACTGTTGCCACCTGAAGCGCAGTCAACAACAGTTGAGAGTTAATCACGTTTTATGTCATTCGACCCCTACTAAAAAACCACACCAGAAGACACACCCACTTTAGTCGCTAAAGTGCATTATCTTTGCAAGAGACAGATCAGATTGGTGAGTAATAATCTGCACATGCATTTCATCGCATTTTTTCGGAGGGGAGTATGAAGGAAATTCCATTCGGAAAAGCTTCTTCTCCCATCCCCCCAAAACACCTGCTTTACGGAACAGACTCCCGAGAGATCGCTTCCTGAACATTAAAAGATTACGGCCATATCACCTGTTCTCGCACGATCAACGAAGTTAAGCAACGCGGAGCCTAGTCATTCAGTACCTAGATGGCTTAGAGTTTTGGAATACCAGGTGCCGTAAGCTTAGATGTATGGGTGACTAGCAGTATAGCCTGGCGTTGTTCGGGTGTAATGAAAGCTTTAAAACTAATCCATGATCTTGGAGCTCAGACTCTTTGGACGTTGGCACGAAAAACTAAAAAGCAAGAGTTGTTTCCAGTTAAAGCGAAACCCTAGACTGAAAGAAAAATGAATGGATGTAAGTCAAATTTTGATTTCCTGGTATCGATATCAAATAAGTCTTTTTCGTCGTAAACTGAATTTGAAGTCTAAATAAGTCCTCTGAGTAAATGGTATCATGGCTGAGACTAAGAACTACAATTATACCTACTTAGAGCCAAACCCGAGGCAAAAACTAAAATAAAAGGGCTGAAAAAATACAGACATACAGGCAGATAAACAGACACACACACAAACATCTTGTCTTTTATATATATATATATATATATATATATATATATATATATATATATATATATGATCGATTTTCTGCACTAGTGTAAGAAGTGCAACCTTGAAACTTCTGAATATCGTTTCTTATGTCTTTGTCTATGAGTGTATCAAATTTGATTCAAATCGGACCACTCCTTCTATAACCCGATTTTTTCAATTATCGATTTTCGATATTTATCGGGGATACCTCGACACCAAACCTAGCTAAGAACACTCGCAGACACTTATAGTACAACTGTGTAAATTTTCAAGAAAATCGGTTCAGCCGTTTCGGAGTCTATAGGTAACGGACACACACAGAGACACACACACACACACACACACACACAGACACACAGACAGACAAAGTTCCATTTATAAATAAGTTTAGATATGGCTTATGGACATATCACGTTGAAACACCAGTTCTCGTACGATTATCAAAGTTAAACAACGTTGATACTGGTCAGTATCTATATTAGTGACCGCTCAGGAATACCAGGTGCTGTAAGCTTGGATGTTGGGGTGGTATGGCTTAAAGACAAAATCAAATTTTTGAAATTTCAATATCAGAATGTACTTCTGAACACACGTAGAGAGATTATTAGTATGTGTCGTCATAGAAATAAATATCAATTTCAATAATTATCTTATTCGTCTATTTAGTCACAATAAGTTTTTTTTTAAATTTTGGCTAAGCAGTTACCTTTCCCCCTACAACTACTGACCCAACGGTCAAGTCACATACCTCCCACTACCATAGAAGAATTACTACTAAGATTCCGCTAGCTTAACCCTATAAAAGCCAATATTCCCTAACCCCTTCCTTTACCAGACCAAGCCTCCGACATTAGAATTTTTCCTCATTCTTTGTTTCAACGGGGTTGACAACGCATGTCTTAAACTGACATGTGAAAATGGCTATTTCCCCTCTAAATATTATCTGAATTTACAGATATATATATATATATATATATAGCAAGATTTGTTAAATTGAATTTACAAGTTTGTTTATTGTATTTCTAAATGTATTTGTATTTGGTCAGTAATGTGCAACATCTTGTTCGAAAATTGAAATAAAGAATTGAAAATTGAATTAAAAAACAAAATATAAGACAGAAAGACACTTGTTGGTTAAAACTTGTTATATATATATATAAGCAGTTACGTACCACTACTAACCCAACGGTCAAGCCACATACCTCCCACTACTATAGAATAAATTACTGAGATTCCGCTAGCTTAACCCTATAAAAGCCAATATTCCCCAACCCCTTCCTTTACCAGACCAATCCTCCGACATTAGAATTTTTTCTCATTCTTTGTTTAAACGGGGTTGACAATGCATGACTTAAAATGACATGTGAAAATACCCTTTAAATTCTTTATGAATTTACAGATATCTGAAATGACATGCAGTTCTGGAAACGCCATCTGTTAGGAAACAGCGAAAACTTATTCAAGGTCCCAATATATTTGTTGTTATTTCTCGAGAACAAATGTATGAATTCACTTTTATATATTTAGGTTTTATTACAATTCTAATAATCACTTTTTAAAACAATAAATATTGCCGAGTAGCGAACGTAGTTAAAATAATAGCAATGTTAAGGAAAACCGTTATTTTGACATACATCTTATTGCGGACACGTTTGTTTATGTTTGTCAATTTCTTTGTGTTGCATCCCTTTAAGAAGTCGGTGATCATTGCTCTCTACAGCCTCATATTTCTTGAGGCCCTTAGCAACGTTTCTTCCTTTGACAAGCCTCCTTCCTCCCCGTTCCAAACTAATTTCCATCATATGTTTAGGTTTTATTCCTATTATAATCTTCGCTTTTTAAAACAATAAAAATTGCCGAGGAGCGAAGGTAGTTAAAATAATAGCGGTGTCAACGGAAAAACCGTTCTTTTTGACACTCCGGTTAGTTTTTTACGAGGACGAAAGTCGATGTTCGCTGTGAAGGCTTACGTCTCTGACATTTTCTGATTGGAATTGTGTTAATGATTTTCTCAGTGTCTATACTAAGACTTTAAGACTAAGGTTGATTAAACTAATAGGGCACTAACAGTGTACATTGTCGATTTGTACCAATACATAATACTGAAAACGTCGCACCCATAGGGAGAAAATAAAATCGACAGGCAGAGGGAAAATGTTGGACGTTCAAAATATCTCTTTATTTATTGTGCCCTTTACGGCATTGTAAAAGAGTTGCTGTTAGCCCTGGAAGAATTCGGCAGAGAGAAAATTACGGAAATAATAAATGACATTTATAATAGTGGTATAATGCCAGACGACCTCTGCAAATTTATTTTCATAGCATTGTCTAAGAAGCCAGGTGCAAACGAGTGCGAACTACACCGAACTATCAGCTTAATGAGTCATATTACAAAACTAATCGTCCTAATACTTATGAATAGAACAAGAAGCAGAATCAGGCCAGAGATAGGACAAGAACAGTGCGAGTTCGTCAGAGACATTGGGACAAGGAACGCCATATTTATGATTAGGATGCTCTCTGAAAAGGCAATACAAATGAAGGACTTATTATACCTGTGCTTTATTGACTATGCGAAGGCTTTCGACAAAATACGCCACAAAAAATTGATGGAGATGCTCAGCACCCCCTTGATATATTTGGGAAAGACATGAGTGTAATTAGGAATCTCTACTGGCAGCAAACCGCATGCATACACACAGGAAACGAATTCAGCAAATATACAAAGATAGAAAAGGGCGTAAGACAAGGATGTGTCTTTTCACCGGATCTATACAACTTGTACAGCGAGACTATTCTGAGGACCCTCGATGTTATGCCAGGATTCATCATCGGAGGCCACAATTTGAACAACATAAGATATGCAAACGACACAGTGTTGATTGCAGACACTGAAAGGAAACTGCAGGACCTCCTGCAGAAGGTAGCTGAAGAGAGTGACAGGAAGGGACTACAAATAAAAAAAAAACGAATCCATGGTCACCAGCAAAAAGAGCAGCCCAAAGTGCCAAATACAGGTGGGAGATGTTAAAATCAAGCAGGTACGAAAATTTAAATATCTGGGAAGTGTTCTAACTGAAGATGGAAAGTGCAACACAGAGAAGGTAAATTGGCATGGTGAGGGATGCGTTCCAAAAGCTGAGTAAAGTATTAAGACACAGGAAACTTTCACTAGAAACAAAGAAGAGAGTACTGGATTGCTATGTGATGTCAGTTCTTCAATATGGCAGTGAATGTTGGACAATATCAACAAAGATGAAGAGAAAACTTGAAGCAGCTGAAATGTGGTTCTACAGAAGGATGCTGCGGATATCGTGGCCCGAGCATGTGAGCAATGAAGAGGTATTGGAAAGAATGGAAACGAAAAGGAAATTAATATTGAGCATCAGGAAGAGACAACTGAAGTTCCTGAGACATGCAATGAGGAAGGAGGGCTTGGAGAATCTGACACTAATAAGTCAAATAGAGGAAAAAGAGACAGAAGAAAGCAGCAGATAACATACACTCCCAATCAAAAATTTAAGACCACTTAAAAACCTTTAAAAAGAAACTTATTTTTACAGATAGATTTTAATCTCCTCCAACTTAAGGTTACCAATACTACAATCTAAAAGGTTATGGAAACAAAAAGCTATATTCCAAACATTTTATTTAGAAATTTACATTTTTATAAAATGAGGCGATTTACACATGATCAAAATTATAAGACCAGAGACAAAAATTCTACGAAATTGTACAAAAAGTGTATGAAAATATTCAACAACCAAATTTAATAATGAAGTCTACCTTCACTGCTTTTGATGACTTCAAAAATTCTGTCAAAAAATAAGCGTTTCCATTAAGGTGCGGGGGATGTTGCTCCAGCTTCTGAAGATGGCTTCACAAAGTTCATTTTTTGTTGAATATTGTTTGCCATTTCGATAAACATCTCTTATCATCCATCCCCAAACATTTTCAATTGGGTTCAAGTTCGGTGAGCATGCAGGATGTCCCAAGAGATGGACCCCATTTTCTTGTAGAAAGGTCAAGGTCCGTCTTGCAGCATGGATTGCAGCATTATCCTGTTGGAATAACCATCCATACCCACACAAAGGATGGCCCTCCGTCATCAAAGATGCTTTTTGTAGCATGTTAACACAACCAGCCGTTCTCTGACGACCCTGCATCACCTGGAGCTCCATCGTTCCTCTGTAAGAAAAGGCACCGCATACCATTAGGGACCCTCCACCACTATGACGTGCGGAGACAATTTCAGGGGGCATGTTTTTGTTATACCAATATCGTTGGAAGCCATCAGGACCATCGAGATTGAATTTTTTCTCATCAGAAAACAGGTCTTTCTTCCACTTCTCAACGTCCCATGTTTGGTATTCACGACCAAACTTTAAGCGGTCCAACTTGTGACGTGGAAGCAGCCGAGGAATTTGTTTACGCTTTTTATTTACCATGCCTTTTTGTCTTAAGTGTCGTCTGATGGTTACGGGACTGCAATCAGTATCTGTGACTGCCTTAATTTGACTAGAAGAAAGTCTCCCGTCTTTCATAACAACCCGTCTTATTCTCCTACTCAATGCAGGAGAAATTTTTGGGGGCCTACCAGAGGATTTTGCTTTTCCATAATTCTCACTGTTCTATAGAAAGTTGCAAATCACAGTTTTACTGCGATTTACCTTAGCTGCGATCTCCCGCTGTGACAAATCTTCCTTATGGAATTCTAGAATTCGAAAACGCTCAACTTTGGTAAGTTTGCTTGCTTTAGGCATGGTAACACCTTTACGCAGTGATTGCTAATCTCTAACTGAACTAAAAACATTGGAATTGCCATAGATCTAACAATTTATACCCTTGGTCTTATAATTTTGATCATGTGTAAATCGCCTCATTTTATAAAAATGTAAATTTCTAAATAAAATGTTTGGAATGTAGCTTTTTGTTTCCATAGCCTTTTAGATTGTAGTATTGGTAACCTTAAGTGGGAGGAGTTTAAAATCTATCCATAAAAAAAAAATTTCTTTTTAAAGATTTTTAAGTGATCTTAAATTTTTGATCAGGAGTGTATTTGGAGAGCCTGAGTAGATGGATGACAGAATGAGGGCTGCGAGACGTTACAGGAGAAAGCGTGCTAACAGCCACCAGGGATAGGGAGACGTGGAAGGCCATGATCGCCTACGTCCTGAAAGGAAAATGCACATAGAAGAAGAAGAAGAAGAAGAAGAAGAAGAAGAAGAAGAAGAACCTCCCTTACGTCTTAGTGGCCTTATCCCCTTTCTTGAAGCAAAAAAAAACGAAAAAAGAAAAAGAAGTTATTTAAACTGTTTATATTTATTTTATTTATTGCTTATTTAGTTCACATTTTCATACATTCTTCTTTTTACTTGATCAGTTCACCCCCAAGTAAGGCAAGGATGCCCCTAAGACGGAAGTGAAAGAGAAGGAAAGCACTTTAGAAGGAACCGGAAACGGTTTAGTATTAATAATAAATATTTTTCAAGCGGACATGTGTTCTCATCTTTGTTGCTGTGATTTCGTTTCGGCTGTTTTGCTCTCTAGCCTTCATCAGGTTTATTATCGGTCCGGTTAATTTAAAGTGAATTTCAAATGACTACCTTTTAGTCTACAGGGGTAGATGTTCCAGATTGTTCTTCTTCCACCGACCATCCAGTTTTTATTCCAAATGCACACTGCCCGAAATTTGATCTTTTTTCAGTGGTAGTTGTCTTTGGTATGACGATAAAATACAACCAGCAGCAAAGCCTCTGATCGAGTGATTTTGAGGAGCGTGAAATCATCTCTTAATTGCCGTTGTTTCTAGGTCCTCACTGAAACGGTGTGGTTGCACCTATTAAAGACCCAGCTAAGAGCAAATAGTTAACTTCCAAGATATAACATAAAACCTAAACAACAGAAGGTCAAAATCCAGATGGGGAGAAAGTGACTAAAGTCGAACCTCTAAAAGTTTTATAAACTAAAATAGTCTCTTAAACCAGAAAAATGAAATAATGGGTTAATTTAGGCATAAATACTTACTTTACCGTCTAAGCACTAATTAAAAATAAACAAGAAAATAAGATAATATAATATAACATTTAAATAAATAAGTGGAATAAATATAATATAAAACTTATAAAAACATTAGGAGCATGCGCGTTGATGCGTGCGTGAGCGTGCTGGAGGATATCCATCCATCCATCCATACATACATACATACATACGTATTTTAACGAAACTTGGTTATAAGCAACCGGCAATTTGTAATGAATTATTTTGAACATTATTTTTACCGATACATACGTATATATATATACATATACATATGTGTGTGTATGTGTGTGAGCATAAACAATAAAGAAAGCATTCAATAAACCCAACAAACCATAATTATTAACCTAAAAATAGAAAAAATAACTTTATCGGTCAGGCACTAGTTTTTTAATAACAAAGCACAGACATACCTGATAAGTGTACACGTGCCTGTTTACCCACGTTTACATGTGCATATGGGAACCAAAAAACAAGAACACTCAAAAATTAAAAACGGTTGCATGTCTAGAGAATATAATAATTCACCACAAAAGGCGACTATCGAAAGAAAAGAGGAAGAAATAGAGAAATACTAAGGAGAGAGTGCAAAGATAAAAGAAAAACAAAGAAAAGGACAAATGATTACGACACCCTATACATATGTATATCCGCGCAGAAGAGAAGACAAACATTACGAAAATAGCATAGACCAAAAATAAGCATATGATAAATGTATAAGTATATAAAAGACATTAAAAAATATAAGCGGTAAATTGCTGATAATCCTTGAAGTGTAAACGGACAGTTTCGCCAATGAAACTGTGGAGTTGGGATATATATATATATCTTTTTAGCATAACTAGAGAAGCACATGGCTAAGTGTGTCTTGCTTTCAGATAATCACAGTTACAGTAGAATGCTTGTTTTTATAATTTACCGATTAAAATGATCTTAGAAAAGGTCAAAAGTACTTGGGTTAATAAAAATTACGACACCTTACTTGCTTGATATCATCTCAATATCAACAAACTGATTAACTAATTTGAAAGAATAATCGTAAATGTAAACAGACACGGTATGCCTATATTATTCAACTAAATATCTGCTATGAATCTTCGTCGCCAATTTGTTGTGAAGTTGTGGCGAAAATTCGCCTCAAAGTTGCAGTGACCGGTTTGTGCCGGAAGTAAGACTCGGAACACAGGAGGTAGGTTCAAAACAGTGTATTATTATAACAAGAAACAAGATATTCAAAGGAAGTGTTAATAATAAGTAATATAGAAATAGGTAAGTGCAAAGGTATTATTATGCTGCCTGACTAGTAGCTGTCGTTAACTGCTTCCGTTAAATGCTGTACTTGACTGCTGTTAATTAACTGCTGATTGACTGCTTGCAACTGCTCTGTAGAAGTCACGGGGGTAGTTTATATATAGCAAAAGGAAGAGTTCATTCCTTGTAGGAAGGTACCATAACAATTTAGAAGAAAATATGCTTCATATATATATGTTTTTTGTGTTAAACAGTGCTCGATGTTATATAACAAAGCTATAAATCCTACATATATAGAACCAATCGGAATTTCAAGTTCTATGCAATCACCAGGTACATGCTATATAGTTCAAATTAATTGAGAAAAAGATAGGTAGATAGATATGAACAGACATACACTCTTGTGCAAATTAATTAAAACAAAACGAATAATGTTTCTCTAGGATCTTTCACACTTTCCCTGATCACGTATACATCGTCTTTGACCTTGTTTTTCTTTTCTGCCCGTATTTTCCTTGACGTTCTGGACTGATGGAACCAGTTTGTTTTTTCGCCTTGATCACACGACTTACACTTGAAAGGCTGACACCAACAATATCCACGATCTCTCTGCAAGGCTTGCCAGTGTGTTCACGCTGCGTTACAATTTTCATAAGTTTCCTTGAAGTAATGTCAAGAAAATGGCCGTAAAACAACTAATCGACAATCGAGAAAATAATATCTGGGCGTGATAAAAATCTGATGCAAACACGGATGACAATATTTTTCAAGGGCAAACAATTTCATTATACACCTGAAAATAGATTCATATTACTGAACATCGCTGCAAATGACCTAATCTAAAAAAAAGTAGAAATCGATTACACCCTGTCACTCCAGTGGGTCAAAAAACTGACGGTATGTTAAAAGAAAGAAAACCAAAGCAGTGGTTTCAATTAATTTGCACAATGGTGTAGATAGATAGATAGATAGATAGATAGATAGATAGATAGATAGATAAGAAAAGACTGATATATATATATATATATATATATATATATATATATATATATATATATATAGATAGATAGATAGATAGGAAGGGACTGAGATAGATAGATAGATAGATAGATAGATAGATAGATAGATAGATAGAGACTGATATATATATATATATATATATAGAAAGAGATAGATAGATAGATAGATAGATAGATAGGAAGGGACTGAGACAGATAGATAGATAGATAGATAGATAGATAGATAGATAGAGATATATATATATATATAGAAAGAGATAGATAGATAGATAGATAGATAGATAGATAGATAGATAGATAGATAGGAAGGGACTGAGACAGACAGATAGATAGATAGATAGATAGATAGATAGATAGATAGAGATAGAGACTGATATATATATATATATATATAGAAAGAGATAGATAGATAGATAGATAGATAGATAGATAGATAGATAGATAGATAGATAGGAAGGGACTGAGACAGATAGATAGATAGATAGATAGATAGATAGATAGATAGATAGATAGATAGATAGATAGATATGGGAAAAGAGAGAGTTAAGCAGATGAAAATAAATAGATATAAATTCACCACAGCAAATGACCTAATCTGAGGAGAAAAAAGTAGAAATCGATTACACCCTGTCACTCCAGTGGGTAAAAAAACTGACCGTATGGTAAAAAAAAAAGTAAACTAAAGCAGTGGTTTCGATTAATTTACACAAGGGTGTAGTTTCTTCTCGGATTTCTGAGCCTCGTCTCCCCAATCGAAATGTATATTCTGCATTTGAGGTCTGGGGGCGAACGTGAGTCCCAATAGACGTTTAAACAAGGAACCTCATTGAAAGTACAACCGCTCACAGAAAAATAACGTTTCGTCCTCATTTCGGGTGAATAACCTTGGCTTATTCAGCCCGGCATCTGACTTTAAGAAATTATTTAAGAATTTGAAACAGCAGGTAATCGATAAAAGTAAGTTCCGTCTTGAAATCAATTAGAAATGAATTCAAGTAAAAATGTATTCACTTGAAGACAGAATTTAAGTCAAGCAAATTATTAAAAGGCAATGTAGTAAAAACCTCGTACGCACATCTCGCCCGAATCACGGAGGGCACACGCGCGAACACACACACACACACACACACACACACACACACACACACACACACACACACACACACATATCTACGTTTAAACAAAATTAGTTTAGCGATACATTAAAAATGGCGCTCGTACTTAGGTAATTGAATTGTACTTATAAAATATTTAAAAAAATATGTAGCTCTGTATTTTCTTGTTTACGTGCTATCACTACTGCAAATCTAATAATAGTAAAATGGAGTATAGATTTTACGAGAAAAAGATGGCAGTGAATGTTACTATTAAAATACATTAGAAATGATTTTTACATTGAAAATGCATTGGAAATGATTTTTATTAGGAAAATGCATTGGAAATGATTTTTATTATGAAAATGCATTACAAATGATTTTTATTATGAAAATGCATTGGAAATGATTTTTACTATGAAAATGCATTGGAAATGATTTTTATTAGGAAAATGCATTGGAAATGATTTTTACTATGAAAATGCATTGGAAATGATTTTTACGATAAAAATGTATCAGAAATGATTTTTATTATGAAAATACATTGGAAATGATTTCTATTATGGAAATGCATTGGAAATGATTTTTACTATGAAAATGCATTGGAAATGATTTTTATTATGAAAATGCATGGGAAATGATTTTTACTATGAAAATGCATTGGAAATGATTTTTACTATGAAAATGCATTGGAAATGATTTTTATTATGAAAATGCATTGGAAATGATTTTTATTATGAAAATGCATTGGAAATGATTTTTACTATGAAAATGCATTGGAAATGATTTCTATTATGAAAATGCATTGGAAATGATTTTTACTATGAAAATGCATTGGAAATGATTTTTATTATGAAAATGCATTGAAAATGATTTTTATTATGAAAATGCATTGGAAATGATTTTTATTATGAAAAACCATTGGAAATGATTTTTATTATGAAAATGCATTGGAAATGATTTTTATTATGAAAATGCATTGGAAATGATTTCTATTATGAAAATGCATTGGAAATGATTTTTATTATGAAAAAACATTGGAAATGATTTTTATAATGAAAAACCATTGGAAATGATTTTTATTATGAAAATGCATTGGAAATGATTTTTATTATGAAAATGCATTGGAAATGATTTTCATTATGAAAATGCATTGGAAATGATTTTTATAATGAAAATGCATTGGAAATGATTTTTATAATGAAAAACCATTGGAAATGATTTTTATTATGAAATGCATTGGAAATGATTTTTATTATGAAATGCATTGGAAATGATTTTTATTATGAAAATGCATTGGAAATGATTTTTATCATGAAATGCATTGGAAATGATTTTTATAATGAAAAACCATTGGAAATGATTTTTATTATGAAAAACCATTGGAAATGATTTTTATTATGAAAATGCATTGGAAATGATTTTTATTATAAAAATGCATTGGAAATGATTTTTATTATGAAAATGCATTGGAAATGATTTTTATTATGAAATGCATTGGAAATGAGGTTTATTATGAAAATGCATTGGAAATGATTTTTATTATAAAAATGCATTGGAAATGATTTTTACTATGAAAATGCATTGGAAATGATTTTTATTATGAAAATGCATTGAAAATGATTTTTATTATGAAAATGCATTGGAAATGATTTTTATTATGAAAAACCATTGGAAATGATTTTTATTATGAAAATGCATTGGAAATGATTTTTATTATGAAAATGCATTGGAAATGATTTCTATTATGAAAATGCATTGGAAATGATTTTTATTATGAAAAAACATTGGAAATGATTTTTATAATGAAAAACCATTGGAAATGATTTTTATTATGAAAAACCATTGGAAATGATTTTTATTATGAAAATGCATTGGAAATGATTTTTATTATAAAAATGCATTGGAAATGATTTTTATTATGAAAATGCATTGGAAATGATTTTTATTATGAAATGCATTGGAAATGAGGTTTATTATGAAAATGCATTGGAAATGATTTTTATTATAAAAATGCATTGGAAATGATTTTTACTATGAAAATGCATTGGAAATGATTTTTATTATGAAAATGCATTGAAAATGATTTTTATTATGAAAATGCATTGGAAATGATTTTTATTATGAAAAACCATTGGAAATGATTTTTATTATGAAAATGCATTGGAAATGATTTTTATTATGAAAATGCATTGGAAATGATTTCTATTATGAAAATGCATTGGAAATGATTTTTATTATGAAAAAACATTGGAAATGATTTTTATAATGAAAAACCATTGGAAATGATTTTTATTATGAAAATGCATTGGAAATGATTTTTATTATGAAAATGCATTGGAAATGATTTTCATTATGAAAATGCATTGGAAATGATTTTTATAATGAAAATGCATTGGAAATGATTTTTATAATGAAAAACCATTGGAAATGATTTTTATTATGAAATGCATTGGAAATGATTTTTATTATGAAATGCATTGGAAATGATTTTTATTATGAAAATGCATTGGAAATGATTTTTATCATGAAATGCATTGGAAATGATTTTTATAATGAAAAACCATTGGAAATGATTTTTATTATGAAAAACCATTGGAAATGATTTTTATTATGAAAATGCATTGGAAATGATTTTTATTATAAAAATGCATTGGAAATGATTTTTATTATGAAAATGCATTGGAAATGATTTTTATTATGAAATGCATTGGAAATGAGGTTTATTATGAAAATGCATTGGAAATGATTTTTATTATAAAAATGCATTGGAAATGATTTTTACTATGAAAATGCATTGGAAATGATTTTTATTATGAAAATGCATTGGAAATGAGTTTTACTATAAAAATGCATTGGAAATGAGTTTTACTATAAAAATGCATTGGAAATGATTTTTACTATGAAAATGCATTGGAAATGATTTTTATTATGAAAATGCATTGGAAATGAGTTTTACTATGAAAATGCATTGGAAATGATTTTTACTATGAAATGCATTAGAAATGATAATTATTATGAAAATGCATTGGAAATGATTTTTATTATGAAAATGCATTGGAAATGATTTTTATTATGAAATGCATTAGAAATGATAATTATTATGAAAATGCATTGGAAATGATTTCTATTATGAAAATGCATTGGAAATGATTTTTCTATGAAAATGCATTGGAAATGATTTTTATTAGGAAAATGCATTGGAAATGATTTTTATTATGAAAATGCATTGGAAATGATTTCTATTATGAAAATGCATTGGAAATGATTTTTCTATGAAAATGCATTGGAAATGATTTTTATTAGGAAAATGCATTGGAAATGATTTCTATTATGAAAATGCATTGGAAATGATTTTTCTTATGAAAATGCATCGGAAATGATTTTTATTATGAAAATGCATTGGAAATGATTTTTATTATGAAAATGCATTGGAAATTATTTTTATTAGGAAAATGCATTGGAAATGATTTTTACTATGAAAATGCATTGGAAATGATTTTTACTATGAAAATGCATTGGAAATGATTTTTGTTATGAAAATACATAGAAAATAATTTTCATATGAAAATGCTGCTTGTATTGAAAATGACAAATAATTATTATGTCTAGTTTTTATATAATTTTTCACGTGATTTTCTAATTTTTGTTTTCATAACATAAATTAAATAGAAACTTTCCCCAAAACTTACAGATTTGTGATCGTAATCTATCTATCTATCTATCTATCTATCTATCTATCTATCTATCTATAAATGACCATGACTGCCATAGTGTGTCACATTATTGTATGGAGAAATGAAAAAATGACACAAAATTAAACATAAAAAACAACAAAACTAATGCCCAGGATGTACACTAATAATATAATTTATTTATATTTTAATTTATTCTATTTATGAAAATAATTAATTAGCGTAGCGTACCATTTCTAATGATAAATGTAACCAAATCATAGATGGATTTATCTAATAGTTCGAAAATCCAGAGTAGCATTAAATGTGTCAATAAATGTATATCCTTCTGTTTAACGGACGCTTATTTTTTATCTTCACGGATTCCCATTCATTTAGAACTGTAAAGTGTGTGCTTCTTGGGAAAGACAATGGAATGGCTTCTATTTGCCCTCTCCATAGTTTTGAATTCATCACAGGTTTTATTTTAGAGCATTTTCCCCTCCAAAGCTAGAGAGCAAAGTTTACTTTATTCCTTAATTTATTAAATCGACTCGTCTGCAGCCACTTTCCCATCGTCGAAATGTGGCCTCCCTCTGTCTCTTCTATAAATACTTTCATGGCTTCTGCTCGGATGAGCTTAAGTCACTGATGCCTCCTCTACAGGTGTTTACCCGTGCAACCAGACTGGCAACTGGGTCCCACCCATTCACAGTCAGGTTAGCCAAACGCAGACGACAATTCTACTCCTGCAGCTTCCTCTCTCGCACTTCCCGCCTGTGGAACTCACTCCCGTATTCTTGCTTTCCTGACGGCTACGACCTCCAGAAATTTAAAAGCAAAGTTAATACTCACCTACTAACCACTGGACTCTAGCTCTCTCCCCTCCCCTGTATAATCTTCACGTTCTCTCCGCCCATGTATCTGTCATTGCACCTGCTTTCTCAGCTTTCTATTGTTCCTTTCTAACTAGCTTGTACTCCTCACTCTTTTCTAATTAATCTTTCTACATTTATGTAACCCCCTGCACATCAGTGGCGTTTCTGCCTTGCTCGGGGTGAAATGATTAAAAAAAAAAAAAATGCCGCATCTCTTTAGGGTGTAGGTGATAATGATTTTCTACTGACATTAATTATGAATTGCCATATCCCCTTGGAAAATATAGTGAAATGTTTTTCCATTGGCTTTTTCTACAGTTTAGAATTAAGCGTAGATCTCTATGCTATGTTACTTCAGGACATAAGCGATTATGGCTCTCCACTGTTTCCTTTTCTTTATCATTGTTGAATTGTCATGATTTCTTGGGGAAAATAGTCAAATGGTTTCCCGTTGCCTTTTTTACGGCTTGGAATTAAGAGTTGTTGGCCATGACATATCACTTCAGGACATAAGTGATTATGGCTCTCCACTGTTTCTCTTTCTTCATCATTGTTGAATTGTTATGATTTCTTGGGGAAGATAGTCAACTGATTTCACGTTGCCTTTTTTACGGTTTGGAATTAAGAGTTGTTGGCCATGACATATCACTTCAGGACATAAGCGATTATGGCTCTCCACTGTTTCTCTTTCTTCATCATTGTTGAATTGTTATGATTTCTTGGGGAAGATAGTCAACTGATTTCACGTTGCCTTTTTTACGGTTTGGAATTAAGAGTTGTTGGCCATGACATATCACTTCAGGACATAAGCGATTATGGCTCTCCACTGTTTCTCTTTCTTCATCATTGTTGAATTGTTATGATTTCTTGGGGAAGATAGTCAACTGATTTCACGTTGCCTTTTTTACGGTTTGGAATTAAGAGTTGTTCGCCATGACATATCACTTCAGGACATAAGCGATCATGGCTCTCCACAGTTTCATCTTATATTATCTTTGAATTGCCATGTATTCTTGGGAAAGAGTTGCATTAGTTTCCTATTTTCTTCTTTGCTGTTTGTAATTTTGAGTATTCTTTCTCTAAGGATTGGTTTAAGGCTAGGTGACAAATTAATTCCTGTTATTTAACCTACAAGTGGGAGAAGGAATCTTAGCACCAGTAGCCACTTAGGATAGAGAATTATTAAATGAGGTTGGGTATGACCGTTACTAATGGAAGTAAAAAAATGCATATTATGAGAATATACAGGATCTATAATGGTAAACAATAGACATAAAAAGGTTAGGATTTTAATGTTTAATGAAGCATACCTTTGGGCGTTTGTTCTATCAAGTAGTAGATTTAGATGTACGTTGTGATGTCAGTAAGTCAGTTAAGTGCCATACTTGATACACGCTTTGGGCGATCATGTCTCGAAAGAGACATGACTGACTAGGCAGAAGATTATCTCGCAGTAGGTTGCCATTACTTTCTGCGGTAGACTGGTTGCAAGCCAACGCTATAGAACCCAATCTGTCCTATAATCTAACCCATAACTTTTCAAAAGGTATTTTTGCGTAAGTGGATGCACGGAATTCAACTGGAATTCGAACTCGGCTCCCCGATTTGTCGTTCCGAGTCGATATCAGCTGTAGTGGATATAAACTCGGAACGAGAAATCGGAGAGCCGAGTTCAATTTTCAAATTTCAGTTGAATAATTTGCATTCACATGCACTTGAGAAAGGTATTAATCAGTCGCTTCTTTCTCCAGTTATGGGTTAAATAACAGAGCAGATTGGGTTCTATAGCCTTGTTTGGCAATCAGTCTAACGCAGAAAGAATTGGCAGCCTACTGAAAAATCTTCTACCTAGACAGTCATGTATCGAAAGAGACATTACTGCTCAAGCGTGTATCACGTATGGCACTTAATTGACTGACTTGAATAGCAGGACAGATTGAGTTCTGTAGCCTTGGTTGGCAACCCGTCTAACATAGAAAGAAATGGCAACTGAATTTGCGAAAAAAAAAACTCTGCCCAGTCAGTCATGTCTCTTTCGAGACATGATCTCCCAAATGTGTATCTTGTATTGCACTTAACTGTTTCACTGAATAGATTTGGGAAAAAAACTGATGTGGAACCACTTCTTTTCTGGTGAAAACTGTGGCTAGGATTTGAACCCGGCATGATGATTTCCCTTTTCGGTTTTGATAACCGTTACACTACCTGCGCAATTTTTAAAATGTTACCTAATACAATAACAAATATTTCCTTTACTTCTGGTATTTAAATTCGATTTTTACTTTCAAGAAAATATTCGGGAGTAGGGGATGAGGGATAGAAGGTGGGTTTAATGTCGGCAGTCAATAATTTCTCGCGTACCCGTTATTCTACACCATTCACCTTCCTTCTCAGTTTTGACTTCCCTTCACACCTGTGGCGAGCATGGATGCTGGATGGTTTAGGTGGGAAGAGAGAGGAAAGTTGTCGGGTTATCCTACTAAACATGGAACCGGGTGAGGGAAGCGAACACAACACTTAGAATAATAGAAAATGGTTCCAGTTTCTCAAGTTTGAAATAAAACACACTTCACATTTTCATACAAACGGATTTCAAGCCGGTTGGGGGAGGGCGTGGAGTGATACAAATGAAAATACAGTATAACCCGGATATAAGAAACCCAGATATAAGAGAAACTCAGTTATAAGATAACTTTTATCCGGTCCCGACAACTCTCTTATATCAGGGTTACACTGTACCACAAATCCACTTCTTCTACCCATCACATGAAAAGTTGCTAGACAGATTTAAAACAAATCTCTCTCTCTCTCTCTCTCACTCTCTCTCTCTCTCTTTCTCTCTCTCTCACTATATATATATAGTCATCCGCAGACAGATCTGTTTCACTGTATCACAGCTCATCAGTGCGGTTAGGCATCCGATTGCTTTTAGCCAGGGCCGAATTGACATCAGTCGGCGATTCTACCTCTGAGCTATGGGCGCTCGGTAGAAGGAAGCAAACTTTTAGCGTATGATATACAATGTAAACAAAAGCCAGTAACTAAGAGTATTCTACTTCATTACTGAATGAACGATGCGTAGATGCTAGAGTAGCTACTGTTTTTTCAAAGTCTACCATTCTTACAGAGTGCTCAATCAGGGTGTGAGAGCGTAAATAGTACACACACACACACACACATATATATATATATATATATATATATATATATATATATTGTGTTATGTTCATGCTTAGTGCCAAGATTGGTTTACTTGAGGATGTGCATTGTGGTGCAGTGGATATCTGTTCGGAACAAGAAATCAGAGAGCCGAGTTCGATTTCCAGTTGAATTCATTGCATTCCCATACGTGCAAAGGTATTAATCCGTCGTTTTTTCTCCAGTTATGGGTTAAATAGCAGGATAGATTGAGTTCTGTAGCCTTGGTTTTGCAACTAGTCTACCGCAAAAAGTAATGGCAACCTGCGACAGAAAAATCTTCTACCCAGTCAGTCATGTCTATTTCGAGACATGATCGCCCAAGTGTGTATCGTGTATGGCACTTAACTGACTGACTGATAATAAGATATTTCGGAAAGCAGGTTTCTTGTCGGAAAGTGCTCGATATAAAGATAGAGCGTTAACAGGATTAATGTAAGGAATTTTGTCATTTTGCCATTAAGATATCTTCACTCCTCAGGGCTTATTTTTCAGTCTGATTGAAAGCAGATAAAAAAAGCTCTGAGGAGTGAGGACATCATAATGGTGCTTTCACGAGACTTCGAAGTCGGCATGAATCTGCTTAGTTAAGTGACAAACTTCTCCACATTAATCGTATATCTCGCCCGCCGATCGAGCACTATGGAGAAATGGTTGACTTTAACAGTAGTAGCTACTCACCGCTATTTACGCATCGTTCATTCAGTAATGAACTTGGACACTCTTGGCTACTGTCGTGTGTTTACATTGTGTATATAACAGGCTAAAGTCTGCTTTCCTCCTCCTAGCGCCCATAGCTCAGCGGTAGAGAGTCCGACTGATGCCAATTCGGTCGGGTTTCACTACTGGTTAGTAGCAACCGGACGTCTAATCGTACTGATGAGCTGTGCTATAGCAAAACAGGATTATATATATATATATATATATATATATATATATATATATATATGTTTTCTAAACATATACTGTTAAATATAAGAGACAATGAATCTCTATTATGTTTAATCATGAGCCGTTTTAAACATCGTATTTTGGCTTTAATTTCAGTTGAAAATAAACACAAAATTCTCCAATATTTGGATAATTTTTTAAGTTGGTTCTAAGCTTTCGGCTCACATGTGCTATCTTCAGAGAGGTTATAAGGACGGTAACACAAAAACATCCACCATCAGCGACGATTTTATCTTGTGTTGATATAAGCATAGAATCAATATAATAAAAATTTATCCCAATGTTGGAGAATTTTTGTATTTATTTTCACCTGAAATTAAAGCCAAAATACGATGTTTAGAACGGCTCATGATTAAACATAATAGAGATTCATTGTCTCTTATATTTAACGGTATATGTTTAGAAAATTATTTGCTGCCTCGATACATATATATATATATATATATATATATATATATATATATATATATATATATTAGTCATCCACATACAAGCCTGTTTCGCTGTATCAGTGTGGCTAGACACATCCACATATATTAGCATATAACTATATATGCTAATGTATATTTGGACACTAAACTTTCTTTTACATAGGTTTCGTTTAATATTCCATTCACGTTGGATCTAACAACGTTTTTCCTCTGCCCAAAGTATATGGGCTTGAATCCTACCGGAGAACACCTATTTTTCTTTAATACGATCTATCGAATATTCAGGCCGGTAGACGAAAATAAACAAATATACTGTTTAAAAATAAACGGAGCTTCTACTCAAACATTATTTCAAACGCTGAATGGCCTGAGAAAAATCCATGCCTTTGAATTGAAGCATCAGCATTAAAATTAGTGGTATACTAAATTCGTGGAATTAAAAATATCGAACATGACAACAAGTACAAGGAGAAATACCTTACAAAAATGACTGAGGCTACAGCAGCCAAAACGTCGTTAGAAAGAGCCTGCAAGTCTGAATAACCATGCATATCGTAGACTGATTCACCACACAAATTTTCTATCTTAAAAACCTCATATTTGATGACCTTTTGTCAGACGAAACTAATAATTTCGGTTAATATGAATGCAACAATAAATAAATACAATTTACTAAAAATGAATATTTTTTGTGACGGTAAGAAAAGCTGGCCAACCAATAAAAAATTTAGACGATATATAAATTATTTAATTTTAATTAGCGTTGAAATGGGAAAAAATAGCATCTTTAGTGAGGAGATGAATTTTCTAAGATTGGGAACTTTATTAGACTTAGGCAAATTTAGCAGAAGGATTTGGCAATTTTCTTTCTATCATTTCACCCCAAACAAGGCGATAAAATCACTAAGAGGCAAGAGGTTACTGTGAAAGAAAATATGAAATCGTTACTAAGGAGAAAAGACAAGGGAAAAAGCATGATTCAAAGTGTCAAAGAAAATGGCGATTGACATTTCACTAAAATTCTTGAAGATTGACCAAATATTTGAGCAACGACGAAGGTCTAGAGAAAATGGAAACAAAAGAAAAATTATGCTTAACGCCAGGAAAAGACAGTTGAAGTTTTTAGGACACACAATGAGGAAAGAGGGCTTTGAAAATCTGATACTCACAGGACAGTTTAAAGGAAAGAGGGATAAAAGAAAACAAAGTCTAACCTATCTAGTGAGTTTGAGCAAATAGAAAACGGAACACGGTTTAGGAGAGATAAAAAAAAGTCCCAATTTATTAAGAGCTACGAAAGACATGAAATAGTGGAGAGTCATGATCGCCAACATCTTGAAAGAACATGGCACATACAAGAAGAATAATGAGATTGAGTAAATGGATAGCAGAATAAGGTTTAGGATAGATAACAAAAAGACAACATTTATTAATAGCTACAAAGACAACAAATAGTGGAGAGCCATGATCGCCAACATCCCAATAAGACACAGCATATAGAAGAAGAAAAGCGACCTTGAGTAAATGGTTAACGGTGCAAAATTTAGGAGAAGTTTATTTCCATTTAGGAGAAGTTTATTTACATCAACGTCCTGAAAGGACACGGTACATAAAAGAATGTCCGCTCGTAAAAAATAGTGAGAACTGTAGGGGCCATTTTTGTAGATTAAAATTAAATTAGAAAAAATGGTAACGAAAAGGATACTTATACTTAACATCAGGATGAGACAGTTGAAATTTCTAGGACCCATAATGAGGAAAGAGGGCTCTGAAAATTTGATATTCACAGGACAGCTTAAAGGCTAGAGGGACAGGGAAACAATGCATAATATGCTTATTGAACTTGAGTAAATGGATGGCAGAACACTGTTCAGGAGAGATAACAAAAACAAAATTTATTAAGAGCTACAAAGGAAAATAATCGTGGAGAGCCATGATTTCCTACGTCCTAAGTAGATACAACACATGAACGTGTTTTATAAGCGAGAAATTCGAGAGATGTAACCATTAGCATAGAACTTATGCTTACATTTAGCAAATGCAGCAGTTTCAGTGATTTCAAATGATGAGACCTAACTGCCAATCTAGTAATCCGCTTAAAGAAAAGTACACAGCGGTAGTAAGTTTATTGAAACCGAGATAATTAGACAGAAGATCAGCTCGTAGTAAGAATGACTAGTTTTAAACTGTGAAATTTTCACGGTTTTCTCATTTTAATATTCTGATGGATCTTAATTCTTCAGTTAATGATTAAGTAAGCGCATGGTAAATTCTATGGCAATAAAATATCTGTAGAAATATCATATTCTTCTTCTTCAATGTACCCTGTCCTTTCAGGACGTAGGCGATCATGGCCTTCCACGTCTCCCTATCCCTGGTGGCTCTTAGCACGCTTTCTCCTGTAACGTCTCGCAACCCCCGTTCTGTCATACACCTGCTCAGGCCCTTCAAATATATTATCCGCTGCTTTCCCCTGTTTCTTTTTCCTTCTGTCTGGCCTGTTAGCATCAGGTTCTTCAAGCCTTCCTTCCTCATTGCATGTCCCAGGAACTTTAGTTGTCTCTTCCTGATGCTCAATATTAATTTCTTTTTCGTTTCAATTCTTTCCAAAAGCTCATCATTGCTCACATGTTCGGTCCATGATATCCGCAGCATCCTTCTGTAGAACCACGTTTCAGTTGCTTCAAGATTTTCCTTCATCTTTGATGATATTGTCCAGCATCCACTGCCATATTGAAGAACTGACATCACATAACAATCTAGTACTCTCTTCTTTGTTTCTAGTGAAAGTTTCCTATTTCTTAATACTTTACTCGGCTTCTGGAACACGTTTTTCACCATACCAAATCACCTTCGGATCTCTGTGTCGCACTTTACCGTCTTCTGTTACAACATTTCCCAGGTATTTAAATTTTTGTACCTCCTTGATTTTAGTACCAACCGAAGCTATAGAACACAATCTATTCTGCTATTTAACCCATAGTTGGAGGGAGAAGAAAAGTATTCATACCTTTTCCAAGGATATTTGCGCGTAAGTGAATGCAACGAATTCAACTAGAATTCGAACTCGGCTCTTCGATTTTATCCTTTCGAGCCGATATCCATTCCATCACTGGCTGAATGATTGGATTGTTCGCTTTCCTGTCATGCGAACAGGGTAGATTTTTTTAGTGGGGTGGGAGGGGGTGACTTCCTGAGGCAATCCCAGCGTTTGGCACTTCTGGAAAGTGCATGAAAACCTGAAAACCATGGGCTTAACCCAGTCGCTTCTCAGCCTTTTTGGCTGGGTGGCATGTGATCAGATCTGACCAGCTATGATAAGCTTTGACCAGATAAGACCAGTTTGGTATCCAGTTACCGCGTAATCGGAGGCTGGGTAATTTTTGACCAATGGCCTGAGCGTAAGCGCTCAGGTTCCCCACATTAAAAACCAACCTTGTGTCACATCTCGATCTTGTGGGGGAGTAGGGTAAATAAATCTCTTTTGAGACATGATCACCCAAGCGTATATCATGTATGGCACTTGACTGATTGAGTATATAATATATATTACTGATATTCAGTACTATTTTTCTTTTTTTTTTTTTAATAAGTGGGTAGACAAGAGTCATCGACGGTCATTGTAGCACGAAGCCACAAGTCATCGTGACCGAGGATTTGCGTGTGCTAATTTTGTTCGGATAACGCCAGATAACGTGCTCTCAGAAACTGTAACTAAGCGCAGGATTCTCGGATAGGAGCGACCAGAAAAAATATTAGTCCTTCTATATAGAAGTGGATGCTGTAAAATCTGATCACAGATGAAGAAGAGAAGAAGGAGAAATATGGTTCTACAGAAGGATGCTGAGAATCCCCATGGACTGAACACTTGAGTAAACAAAGAAATTTTAGACAAGATGGAAACAAAAAGGACACTTAAAATCGGTAAGATTCAACTGAAATTTCTATGGTACATAATGAGGAAAAAGTGTTTGGAAAAATTGATACACACAAGACAACTTGAAGGTTAGCTTGAGTAAAAGTTTGGCAGAATAGGGATTAGGAGAAATAGCATAAAGATAAAACTTTCTCAGAGCTGTATGTTATGTATTCGTTCCACTGAAATATAGTGTTGCTTGGAGTGACGTAGTCTTACTGAATTCTGTAGTAAAAGTATAGGTTTCTCTCCTGTCTAGCCCCCTCTTACGGTTCTCAAAGTCAGCATATATGCTATTTGGACGAGACCAATTCATATTCTGGAGAGATGTGTTCATTTCCACAACATAAAAAATCAGGAAGATGTGGAGCTCAATGATCTCCCACGTTCAGAAGATAACCAAAATGTGAATTACAATGAAATAATTGAAATGTTGCTTTATGTTGTGAAAAGACGAAGTAGAAAAATAAAAATTTCTAGAATGATGAAGAGGGGAAAAATTAGGGTGAAGTAGTTTCATTACTGAGAATCAACCTTCATGCTGTTAAAATATCTTGAATTCTCGCTATCTGTACGTAAAAGAGTGAAAATAATTCAGCCGACGAAAGCATTTGTAAATAACTTTACCAGAATTTCTGTTTCAGTAAATCAAGATAAGAATCAGCATTAAGTAAAAATACAACATAAATTTATTTACACTATTTACATCGTTCGAACTGTCGTTCTTATCTTTATTGCTATATTTACGACGTTTCGGTTGTTGTTCGTTCCAGCCTTCTTCAAGTGATATACGTTTGAATTCCGAATCGATATCTTTACTTAATCCACGGAGTAGATTAAGTAAAGATGTCGATATAGATTAGTCATGATTCTTTTTTTGAGGGGGGTGATATCTCGATATCAGTTAATTCCTTGCAACTAAGTTCCGCTCAGCATAGTTGTACTATAAACCACAGGTGGATTCTGTGAGTATCGAACAAACAGGGACTGGCTAGCCAATCTGTCCGCAACAGGGACTGGCTAACCAATCTGTCTGCAACAGGGACTGGCTAGCCAATCTGTCTGCAACAGGGACTGGCTAGCCAATCTGTCTGCAACAGGGACTGGCTAGCCGCCCTAGTAGACAGGTGTCCTCGAATATAAGTGACCAGAAAAATATTTGTCCTTTTATATAGCAGTGAATGCTGTACAATCTTATCACAGGTGAAGAAGAGAGGCAGAAGAAATATGGTTCTACAGAAGGATGCTGAGAATGCCATAGACTCAACAGGTAAGCAAAAACAAATTTTAGAGAAAATGGAAACGAAAAGAGCAATTAACACCTCACTCCATAAATCCCGGGTTTAACTAATAAAACGACAACTTTTAGGCAAAATTCAACTTTATTCATCAACATGGTCTCTTTCTAGGGTGATACACTAATTCCAACGCTTCTCTAACAATTTGATAACTTTTTGCAGAACAATTTGTCTTTGGCCTGAAAATACACCTCAGTTTCCGATATCACTTCTTCGTTAGAGCCAAATCTCTTTCCCTGGAGCATTCTTTTGAGGTATGCAGACAGTCAGTAGTCGCTGGGAGCCAGATCTGAAGAATAGGGTGGATGAGGAAGCAATTCGGAGTGCAATTCATGTAATTTTGCCATCTTTGCGAATCGACTTGTGACACGGGGCGTCGTCTTGGTGAAAGATCACTTTTTTCTCTTCCTTTGTGGCTGTTTTTAGCGATTTATTCCTTCAAACACATCAATAATGCTATATAATATTTTGCTATTGATGTCTTTTCCTTTTTCAAGGTAATCGATTAACAAAATACCATGCGTATCCCAAAATACGGAGGCCAAAACCTTGCCTGCTGATGTTTGCGTCTCTGTCGCTTTTGACGGCTTTTACCTGCTGCTGTCCACTCAGCTGACTACCGATTTGACTTCCAAGTGAAGTGGTAGATCCATTGTCACATATTTATGAAAAACCCACTTCTTGTTGCGTTGAAACAGTTGCAAACAACGCTCTGAATCGTCGATGTGTTGTTTTTTTATCGACTGTGAGCAAACGCGGCACCCACTTTGAAGACAGCTTTCTCATTGACAAATGTTCATGCAAAATGGTGAATACACTGCCTTCTGTTATGTTCAACTCCTTTGCTATCTCACGCAACTTCAATTTAAGTTCGGTCAAAGTGAGTTTGTAGATTTTTTTCTGGGACAACTACCGATTTTGGGTGACCTGAGTGTTCAGCATTATTTTTAAAGTCCGCATACCACTCCTTAACCGTTGTTTCCGACGGAACAGAGTCAGAATAACACTTATGAAGCCATTGCTTTGCTTGAATAGTATTTTTCCCCATCAGAAAGCAATGCTTTATCAGCATGCAAAATTCAGATTTTTCTATTGTTTTGAAAATTTGCAACAGTCGCTTCACTTAAAATAACTAATTTGTAAACTAATAATCCGATTGTGTCCAAATTTTGTCAAGTGTCATTTGAAGGTTAAAAAATCGTATAAATTTTTTTATTCATTTCGCCAACTATATGTAAGGCCCGGGTCTTATTGAGTGTTGTGTTAAAATCGGAAAGGAGCGCTTACATTTAAGTATTTTCTGGTGTAAGGGTGGGATTTTGATGCACATCAACTCTCCATGTTTTGGTAAATTTATTGTTTTGTTCCCCGAATGCCTTTACCTCTTCAAATCTTTCCAAAACATCCTTAATTCCGTGCAAAAGTAAATGCTGAACTCAAATCGATCATTTTTTATCGACGAAACCTAACTTTTTTCAATTTTACAACCAGAAAAATATCGAACTTCTTTTCACTGTTTATCTCACCCCGTAACCACGGTTCAAAACATGTTATTCACTGCAGAATGACTTCACGCGCAGTTTGGCGATTTTTCAACCAACATACTTTCTTTTTGCAATTCATATGCGGAAATTGAGTTCCGAACCCAAACAAATCGCGGAGTAATTGCTCAAAGGAAGTAAAAGGACCAAAAAAAGTATCCTACGCCCCAAGTCATTCAGCGGTGAACCAGATATGAGAACGGTGGTAAGGGGTGAGATACAGTCCGACTTTTTGTGGTCGTTAACAGGAATGATGGTAGGTTTCTTCAATAAACAATTATCGATTTGATTTCAGCATATACATTTGCACGTAATTAATGAGGTTTAGGAAAGACTTGACGGAGTAAAGGCCTTCAGGGAACAAAACAAAAATTTACCTTTATTCCTTTTCCTGAGGTAAATTTAATGAACACTCAATTTTTTAAATAGCGAAAAATTTCTCCCAAAAGATAAACAAAGTATTAAGAAACATGAAACTTTCGTTAGAAATACAGACGGAAAAGCCTGCTGAATTGCTAACCCTCGTATATAGCAGTGAATGACATATCTCACAGATGAAAAAGAGACGTGAGGCCACTGAAATATGGTCCTACAGAAGAATGCGGAGACTACTATAGACTGAATCTATTGCCTAAATGGGCAACCCAAGATGTCAGCTACGAAGTAGAGACGTTGCAATAAAGCAAGTACAAAATGGGTAAATAGGCTTGCCCAAAGCTGAAGAAGTAACTAAGAAATAGGAAAAATTTGTTAGGAAGATACGATCTGCTGAACTGCTATGTAATATCAATCCTCCTCAAAGATAGTGAATAGCGACAATTTTTCCACGGATAAAGAGAAGACGTGAGGCAACCGAAATATGAATCTAAAAGGAGAATACCATAGACTAAAAATGTTAGGAAGAAGGCATTTTTGAAGAACAGTCAGTCAGTCAAGTGATATACGTCATACACGCTTTGGGCGATCATATCTCGAAAGAGACATGACTGACTGGGCAGATGATTAACCCACAGTAAGTTGCCATTGCTTTCTGCAGTAGACTGGTTGCCAGCCAAAGCTACAGAACCCAATCCGTCCTATTATTTAACCCATAGCTGGAGGGAAGAGACGGATTAATACCTTTCGTAAGGGTATTTGTGCGTAAGTGAATGCAAGGAATTCAACTGGAATTCGAACTCGGATTCCTGATTTGTCGTTCCAAGTCGATATCTACAGCACCACAACGCACATCCTGCTTTGAAGAACAAGAGAAACAACAAAAAAAAAAACTCTAGATACTTCAAATTCATTATTCAAATTTAGACTTGTTTATAAATGGAACTTTGTCTCTGTGTGTGTATGTGTGTGTCTGTGTGTGTGTGTGTCCGTTACCTATAGACTCCGAAACGGCTGAACCGATTTTCTTGAAAATTTACACAATTGTACTATAAGCGTCTTCGAGTGTTCTTAGCTCGTAGTTGTGTCGATGTACCCCCGATAAATATCGAAATCGATAATTGAAAAGATCCGGTTATAGAAGGAGTGGTCCGATTTTAATCAAATTTGATACACTCATAGACAAAGACATAAGAAACGATATTCAGAAGTTTCAGGGTTGCAGTTCTTACATTAGTGCAGAAAATCGATAATATATATATAAGGCAAGATGTTTGTGTGTTTGTCTGTTTATCTACCTGTATGTCTGTATTTTTTCAGCCCTTTTATTTTAGTTTTTGCTTCGGGTTTGGCTCTAAGTAGGTATAATTGTAGTTCTTAGTCTCAACCATGAGACCATTTAATCAGAGGACTTATTTATTTAGCCTTCAAAATTCAGTTTACGACGAAAAATCTTATTTGACATCGATACCAGGAAATCAAAATTTGACTTACATCCATTCATTTTTCTTTCAGTCTAGGGTTTCGCTTTAACTGGAAACAACTATTGGTTTTTAGTCTTTCTTGCCAACGTCCAAAGAGTCTGAGCTCCAGGACCATTGATTAGTTTTTAAAGCTTTCATTACACCCGAGCAACGCCGGGTTATACTGCTAGTCACCAGATAATTCTCATCTAAAACTCAATAGCAACAACAACCACAGCAATAATAATAATCGTAACATAATAACAAGTGCAAATAGAAGCTTATGAAGCTTTATTAGACTAAGCCATCTTTATATTTATTTTAATGGATGGTTAAAATCGAGAAGGGAGATTATGTGTTATTATTTTGTTACCACAAAAACCATAATCAACCAGGTGCTTCATTAGGCATGGCTTTCATCACATCTGATCTTAACCGACTGCAATTATTAACACATGCATTTTTTAAAATCGTTTCATCGCAAGCAAGATAACCACACTGGTGCTCAGAAGGTCACAGTGAGAGAAAAACAAGGTACAGAGGATGTCGAAGAAAGGATACGAGATGAATTGAAATAAAGTAGATAAGAGATGAAAATTGACGTTGCATTAACATTTTGAAGATTTTAGCTATCAGGGAAGCAAGCAAATGAAAAGGAAGTTCCAAAAAGGTGAAGTGCAAGAAAAGAAAATGTTCGAGTAGAAGAGGCAGTTATATTTAACTATTTTGTGGTGAAAGGGTGGGACCTATATGCCAATCTAGTAGCACAAGTGGTCAGGGAACCAGGGAAAAAATCTCGTCAGAGCAGAGACAGAGAGAAGCCACATCATGCCGGTAAGAAAAGGACTGATGACGAGCTGCTAAGTTAGGATCGATTATTTTGCACATCCTCCACTGGATTTTGTCGAGAATCTCAAGATAAATAGCAGGAGCGTCGTCGTCGTCCTGCGGCCTTAGCCGAGATAGAACTCACTGCAGCCCTCCAGTATTAACTGTGTATTTGGAACCCTGGCGCAGTTTATAGCGAAATTCATAATCTTGTCAAATAGCTGAATACTTGATATTTCGCCAGGGCTACCAAGGGAATAGAGACATTGTCGTCTTGCGGCCATTGGCCGAGATAAAACTCACTGCACCCCTCCAGTATTCCCTGTGCATTTGGAACCCTGGCGCAGTTTATAGCGAAATTCATAATCTTGTCAAATAGCTGAATACTTGATACTTCGCCAGGGATACCAAGGGAATAGAGATATTGTCGTCTTGCGGCCATTGGCCGAGATAGAACTCACTACACCCCTCCAGTATTCCCTATGCATTTCGAACCCTGGCGCAGTTTATAGCGAAATTCATAATCTTGTCAAATCGCTGAATACTTGATACTTCGCCAGGGCTACCAAGGGAATAGAGACATTGTCGCCTTGCGGCCATTGGCCGAGATAGAACTCACTGCACCCCTCCAGTATTCCCTGTGCATTTGGAACCCTGGCGCAGTTTATAGCGAAATTCATAATCTTGTCAAATAGCTGAATACTTGATATTTCGCCAGGGCTACCAAGGGAATAGAGACATTGTCGTCTTGCGGCCATTGGCCGAGATAGAACTCACTACACCCCTCCAGTATTCCCTATGCATTTCGAACCCTGGCGCAGTTTATAGCGAAATTCATAATCTTGTCAAATCGCTGAATACTTGATACTTCGCCAGGGCTACCAAGGGAATAGAGACATTGTCGCCTTGCGGCCATTGGCCGAGATAGAACTCACTGCACCCCTCCAGTATTCCTTGTGCATTTGGAACCCTGGCGCAGTTTATAGCGAAATTCATAATCTTGTCAAATAGCTAAATACTTGATATTTCGCCAGGGCTACCAAGGGAATAGAGACATTGTCGTCTTGCGGCCATTGGCCGAGATAGAACTCACTGCACACCTCCAGTATTCCTTGTGCATTTGGAACCCTGGCGCAGTTTATAGCGAAATTCATAATCTTGTCAAATAGCTGAATACTTGATATTTCGCTAGGGCTACCAAGGGAATAGAGACATTGTCGTCTTGCGGCCATTGGCCGAGATAGAACTCACTGCACACCTCCAGTATTCCCTGTGCATTTGGAACCCTGGCGCAGTTTATAGCGAAATTCATAATCTTGTCAAATCGCTGAATACGTGATACTTCGCCAGGGATACCAAGGGAATAGAGATATTGTCGTCTTGCGGCCATTGGCCGAGATAGAACTCACTGCACCCCTCCAGTATTCCCTGTGCATTTGGAACACTGGTGCAGTTTATAGCGAAATTCATAATCTTGTCAAATAGCTGAATACTTGATATTTCGCCAGAGCTACCAAGGGAATAGAGACATTGTCGTCTTGCGGCCATTGGCCGAGATAGAACTCACTGCACCCCTCCAGTATTGGCCATTGGCCGAGATAGAATTCACTGTACCCCTCCAGTATTCCCTGTGCATTTGGAACCCTGGCGCAGTTTAATTTATAATCTTGTCAAATAGCTGAATACTTGATGTTTCGCCAGGGCTACCAAGGGTGTTTTTATTGTGACACCAACACTAGATGGGTTTCCTTCAGGCCCCATCCTGTTATTTAACCCATAACTGGAGGGAAGTGACGGATTAATACCTTTCCCAAGAGTACCAGTGCATAAGTGAATGCAGAGTACTCAACTGGAATTCGAACTCGGCTCACCGATTTCTCTTTCCAAGCCGACATCCACTGAACCACAACGCACATCCGTCACTGAACGCTTACAGCGCCTGGTATTCCCAAGCGGTCACCCATCTAGGTACTGACCAGGCTCACGTTGTTTAACTTCGGTGATCGAACGAGAACCGGTGTATTTAGCAGGAGCACCCGACTAGACATGGCAACATGAAAAGGACCTCCAATCCGTAGTGGACTCGGGTAAGAAATGGCTCGTAAATTTCAATTCTTCCAAAAATGAAGCTGCTATCAATTAACCATCATAAACAATCGTTCCTACCTCCCATTAGCATGGAACAGGCTTGCCTCCCAGAGAGTAAAACACTAGGCCTGCTTGGCCTCACACTCTCAACGGACCTCAAGTGGAATGACTATATCGAATCCATTGCTAAATCCGCTGCTATGAAAGTCGGTTCTCTGTGCAGGGCCCGGAAGTTTTTTCCGTCTGAATTTATCCTGCACATATATAAATCTACCATCCGCCCGTGTATTGAATACTGCTGCCACATCTGGTCGGGTGCCCCTGCTGTTCTCCTCGGGGTTCTTGACAAAATAATGTAAAGTAATGTGATCGATACCGACTTGGCTGACCGGCTGCAGTCACTCTCTCATCGGCGTGACGTGGCTTCCCTGTGCCTCTTCTATAAATACTTTCACGGCTTCTGCTCCGATGAACTTAGATCACTGGTGACCCTAGGTACGAATTTGCACGAAATACTAGATTAGCAACTAGGTCCTACTCTTTTACCGACGAATGGTAGATTTATAAATGTGCAAAATAAGTTCTCACGAAAATAACTTCCTGGCCTGAATCAGTAACCCAAGCTTTTATCAGGAGAGGCAGCTATGGATTTGATATAGTCATTCCATTTGTGAGAGTAAGACCAAGGGAATGAAGTGGGTTGCTCTCTAGGAGATTAGCATAATCCATTCTTATGATAGGCAGGAAAGTTTCTCTATCGTGGTTAAATGAAAGCAGCTTCGTTTTGGAGGTATTATAATTTACGAGCCATTTCCTCCCTCATTAATCACGGATTTGATGTCCTTTTGAAGGGCAGTAACCAAATCTACTTTGTCAGTTTTGGCAAATTCTATTGAAACGGTTGTAAATGGTGGTGACATCTGCATAAATGCCTACTTGGGAATTGATTGCACCAGACAGACCATTATATATATATATATATATATATATATATATATATATATAAATTATGTCAAAACATATAAATGTATATATAACAAGCCTAACAGGAATTGGAACTCAGCTCTCCAATAAACGATTCTGAGCTCTCATTCATTGCAACACCCAAGCTTATAATACCTGGTATTCCTAAGTGGTCACTCATCTAGGTACTAACCAGGCTCAACAGTGCTTAACTTTAGTTATCGTCTGTTAACCAGTGTTTCTCCATGATGTGAACATAAGCATAAGAGAAAGAGGTAACAAGTATATGTAGGATAGTTAACCCTCGACTAGAAGACGTTAAGATTGTAGGCATCAGGAAATCAACATATTAGGAGATTTGGAGACATTAAAATTTACAAGCCACTTTCTACCCCAGTTAACCACTGATTGGGGGTCTGTTTCAAGAGGAGCACCCAAGTCTACTTTGTCAGCCTTGGCAGATTTCCTATTGAGATACGATTAAATGGTGGTGTCATCTGCACAGATGCCAACTTGGGAAGATCATTGATGAAGATAAGAAACTGCGCATAATCTAGGATAGAACCTTGAGGGGCACCTGAATTTTTAGGACTTATAAACCTAATGTCCAGTATACCTTTCTTTACCAATATTCATATTGAAATTTTTTTATGTTAAGGGTTTTCCCTAGTATGAATCCTACTGATACAAGGTAGGAATGGATGATGGTTAAAAAGAATAATTTATTTTGAAAGCATTAAAATTTACGATCCATTTCTTAGCGCAGACCATCACAGATTGGAGGTCTTTTTCAAGAGCAGCAGCCAGGTTTACTTTGTCAGTCTTGGCGGATTTCTTATTGAGACGGGAGTAAATGGTGGTGTCCTCTGCATAGATGCCTACTTGAGAACTGATAACATCAGCAAGATCAGAAAATGGATATTCTGACTTGGTGAATGAAAATAGGATACAGCAAATATCCCGTTAAGTACTACATACTTCCTTACGAGCTGCCGGGGCATAACAACGTAGAAAGATTCTCTAAGCGCTGTGGGTAATTATTTCATGCTTTCTTTTAATTTGTAGAATGAGCCACCTGTGAGACGAGAAGATACTTGGGAGCACTCTCAATTGGATTAGGTCTAAGCGGACTAGGTTGCCTGTCTGGAAGCTGCTTCCAACTGAGGTTAGGTTTTTCCGCTGCTCTTATGAAAAACCTGTTAACAGATAGAGCAAATGTGGCTGTAAATACATCTTTTTCTATGTTCCCTGTCCTTTCAGGACGTAGGCGATCATGGCTTTCCACGTCTACCTATCCCTGGTGGCTCTTAATATGTTTTCTCCTGTTCTGTGAATAGGGCTCGCCAAAAACCGATAATGTTAATCGTTCTCAAAACCGGTTAACCCTCTAGGGCCATTCGTATCATATTTGATACAGTATGAAAACAAGCCATGAAAGAAATATTTTCCTGAAAAATTTTTTAAGAGAAATATTTTATAAATTTCAAATGAAAGCAGTACTGACTGCTCAGTCAATGAATACCAAATGTTTCCTTATAGGGAAATACCAAATGTTTCCTTATAGGGAAATACTGTATCAAATATGATACGAATGGCCCTAGAGGGTTAAGTAGTAATTAGTGGGGGATCTGTTTATTACTTCATAACAATATAGAACTGATCCCCCACTTTATGATACGAATGGCCCTAGAGGGTTAAAAGCCGGTTTTGGCTAACTTAGAGCAATGTTACCCGACCCTAACTTTTGTTTTCATTTTTTTTATTGAACTGATATCGTTTAGGCGTTAAACATTTAGATTATCGTGAAAAATTCGAAAAAATGTATTATAGTAAAACGATCCCCTCATGGGACCGGTCCTGAAATTTAGAAGTCAGGGGTTTAAAATGTACTTCATTTGTGTACAGTTTTTTACACCGAGTGTCCAAGGATATAAAGATTGTAAAAGGTGATTCGGAAATTAAATATTCACATCCTCGCACAATCCATGTTAAAAACAGTTCACAAAAAGAATGAACTTAAAGATGCAATGAAATAAAATAAGAAAGAAATTAATTTTATAATTCTTCTTCTTCTATGTGCCCTGTCCTTTCAGGACGTATACGATCATGACTTTCCACCTCTCCCTATCCCTGGTGGCTATTGACACGCCTTTTCCTGTTACACCTTACAACCCTCGTTTCATCATCCACCTGATTAGGTCCTTCAAATATGTTATCCGTTGCTTTCCCCTGTCATTTTTCCCCTCTATCTGGCCTGTTAGTATCAGGTTCTCCAAGCCCTCCTTCCTCATTGCATGTCCGAGGAACGTTGGCTGTCTCTTCCTGATGCTCAGTATTAATTTCCTTTTCTTTTCCATCCTTTCCAAAATCTCATCACTGCTCACATGCTCGATCCATGATATTCGCAGCATCCTTCTGTAGAAACACATTTCGACCACACTTGTCGGTATTGACACTTTCTTCCTACACAGTTCAGTCAGTTAAATGCTTGGGCAATCATGTCTTGTAAGAGACATGACTGACTGGACAGAAGATTATCCCGCAGTAGGTTGCCATTACTTCTGCAGTAGAGTGGTTGCCAGCCAACGCTATAGAACCCAATCTGTCCTGTTATTTAACCCATAACTGGAGGGAAGAGAAAGATTAACACTTTTCCCAAAAAATGTTTTTGTGTTTTTTTGTGTATGCGTTGTGGTACAGTAGATATTGACTCGGTACGGGAAATCGGGGAGCATAGTTCGATTTCTACTTGAATTCCTTGTATTCCCCTACGCGCAAATACCCTTGGGAAATGTATTAATTCGTTCTTTCCTCCAGTTATGGGTTAAATAACAAGACAGATTGGGTTCTATAGCCTTGGCTGGCAACCAGTCTACAGCAGAAAGTAATGACAACCTACTTCGTGATAATCTTCTGTACAGTCAGTCATGTCTCGAAAGAGACATGATCGCCCTAAGCGTGTATCACGTATGGCATTTAACTGACTGAACTGTGTAGAAAGAAAGTGTCAATACCGACAAGTGTGGTCGAACACGGATCTCCAGGCAACAAGCGTAACTGTTGAAGTGATTGTGCTACTGGGATCACGTGACATTGTGTTCTGCATCATTCCGATCTTGTGCGATATTGAAGAAATTGTTTCTGAGTGAATTACTCGAGAGAATTATTCTGAGGGCAGTATTATGCGAAGGATTCATTTGGGACGTGGACTTTACGCAAAGATACCGAAATATTATAACTCGCTCATAGCGAGTTACAAAAAGTTCTCTTCAGAATAATGTGACAAAAACTAACGTTATAAAACTTTGACTCGCCTCATTACATTTGGCTGGTTAGTGTAAGCAAGTTACGAATGCAATTTTATGTCTAGTTTTTGATTTGATCAACAATGACTTGTTGGCTATGCCGACGACATAGATATTTATAGTTGCGACGGGAACAAAAAAAGCAACATCCTTTGTCAAGTATTATGAAAACACAGGTCTCGAAACAATGCTTTTTGAAACAGAAACTATGATCTGAAATTTGAATGAAAACACTGATGGTGCCTACTCTGAATCCATCATAAACATTCAGGGTGTGGAATTAGTAAACAGACAAAATCTTCCGATACTTTCGGGTAAGAATCGGTTATGACAAATTTAATATTGGCGATAAGAATATTAAAGATAGATTAGGCTGCACCTAGAATAGTTTCATCCAACAGTATAAGTTGCTAGAAAACTAGTTGTTATGCAACAAGAAAGTGTCGGTACTGACACATGTAATCGAACACGTATCTCCAAGCAACAAACATAACCGTTGAATGAATTGTGCTACTGGGATCACGTAGCCATAATAATTACTACATAAAGCACTCAGACACGAAACCTCAACGTATTCTGTGTATTCAGTATTCTGTGGGTTCTGTTTTGTCCATCATTCTGGTGTTCTGCGTCATTGAAGACACTGTTTCTGAGTGAATTGCCCGAGAGAATTATTCGCTAATAGTGAATTACCAAAAGTTTTCTTCAGAATAATCTAAACTTATTTATAAATGAAACTTTGTCTGTGTGTGTGTCTGTGTGTGTCTGTGTGTATCCGTTACCTATAGACTCCGAAACGGCTGAACCGATTTCCTTGAAAATTTACACAGTTGTACTATAAGCATCTGTGAGTATTCTTAGCTAGGTTTTGTGTCGGGGTACACCAGATAAATATCGAAAATCGATAATCGAAAAGATAGGGTATAGAAAGAGTGGTCCAATTTTAATCAAATTTCATACACTCATCGGTAAAGACACAAGAAACGATATTTAGAAGTTTCAAGGTTGCAGTTCTTACAATAGTGCAGAAAATCGATAATATATATATATATATATATATATATATAAAAGGCAAGATACCGGGTCTGATCAAAATTAGTTTTTACTTCGGGTTTGGCTCTAAGTAGGTATAATTGTAGTTCTTAGTCAAGAATTGTAGTTCTTAGTTCTCTGAGTAAATGGTCTCATGACCATTTACTCAGAGGACTTATTTAGCCTTCAAAATTCAGTTTACGACGAAAAAACATATTTGATATCAATACCAGGAAATCAAAATTTGACTTACATCCATTCATTTTTCTTTCAGTCTACGGTTTCGCTTTAACTGGAAACAACTATTGCTTTTTTAGTCTTTCATGTCAACGTCCAAAGAGTCTAAGCTCCAGGACCATGGATTAATTTTAAAGCTTTCATTACACCCGAGCAACGCCGGACTATACTGCTAGTGTTGCTAAAAACTAACGCTATAAAACTATACCTGCTGATTTCTGTTCCCCCATTTATTTACACAAGCACGTTAGGTAGGTTATTCACTTTCCTCTTGCTTCAATATGTCATCTGAGTCTTAAACTTTCCAATCCTTCTTTTTTTATAAAAGATTTATAAAATCGGTTTCGAGTACTAGCTGTGATACACGTGCTGATTAATTTGGTGCTCCGAAAATGTGTCCATAAATTGTTAATAGAAGTCATGGTTCTGATTTCTACGACTAACTTTTCGGGAATGTTTCTCAAATGATCATGGGTATTATTGTTGGTTTTGTATTGCACAACGCAGGAAGAAACTAGAGAGTAAGGAGTGAAGTGCAAATAGAAAGAAAATATGGAAAAGAAAACGGGTAAAGACAATGATAAACAAAATAAAAATTAAAAAGAAAATAAAAAAGCAAAAAGTTAAGAGTAGAAAAATGATTTAGAAAAAGGAGAGCAAAATAATTTTAAAAAGTAGAGAAAATGATTTATAAAAAAGAGAGCAAAAAATTATTTATAAAATAAGGAGAGCAAAAGTTATTTTAGAAGGAGAGTAAAAAGGATTTATAAAAAGGAGAGCAAAAATGATTTATAAAAAGAAGAGCAAAAATTACTAATAAAATAAGGAGAGCAAAAGTTATTTTAGAAGGAGAGTAAAAAGAATTTATAAAAAGGAGAGCAAAATGATTTATAAAAAGGAGAGCAAAAATTAGGAGAGCAAAAGTTATTTTAGAAGGAGAGCAAAATGATTTATAAAAAGGAGAGCAAAAGTGATTTATAAAAAGAGGAGCAAAAATGATTTATAAAAAGAAGAGCAAAAATGATTTAGAAAAATAGAGAGCAAAAATGATTTATTTTAGGAGAGCGAAATTATTTATAAAAAGGAGAGCACAAATGATTTATAAAAAGAAGAACAAAATGATTTATAAAATTAGAAGAGCAGTAATTTAGAAGGAGAGCAAAAATGATTTATAAAAAAGAGAGCAAAAATAATTTTTAAAAAGGTGAATGAAAATGATTTATAAAAAGGTGGGCAAAAATGATTTATAAAAAGGAGAGTAAAAATAAATTTCAAAAATGATTTTGAAAAAATGAAATCAAAACGATTTCAAAAAGGGGATCAAAAATAAAAAGAGGACTAAAAAGCGTATAAAGACAGAAGGACGGAGCAGTAAAGTGTGAAAAAAAAAAAAATAAAAAATAAAAAAAATAAGAAAATGGTAGAAAACGAAAGTAAAAAGAAAGAATGTGTGTGGAATAAAAAAAAAGCATGGAAGAGAAGAACGATGAAAGAATGAAAAAAGAAGAGAAAGGGAATGAAAAAGAGAAGCGAAACAATTAAGACAAAGAAAGAAAGTAGAAAAAGAAAGAAAGAAGAAAATAGAAAGGGAGAGAAGGAAATGGAAACACTCGGGACAAGAAGGGATAAAAGAAAATAGAGAATAAATAGAAAGAAAACGGAGAAATAAAAAGAGAAGAAAAGGGAGAAAGAATCTTGAAAGTGAAAAGAGTGAAGAAAACAGAAGAGAGATTACGGAAAGAAAAGGAAACAGAATGAGAAAGAAAAATGGATAGAAACAGAAGAAATGGAAGAAAAGGAGCGAAGAGAAAGAAGATAAGAAAAAGAAAAAAAGAAGAAAAGAAAACAAGATGGCAATGAAGAGAGAGAGAGAGAGAGAGAGAGAGAGAGAGAGAGAAAGAAAGGAAAAGGAAGAATGAACAAACAAAAAAATAAAGAGACGAAAAGAGAAAGAGGACGAAAAACTAGTGGAGGTAAAAAGAATTATAGACGGAAGAAAAAAAAGAGAAAGAAAAGAAAAAAAACCGAAATCAAAAGAGAGGAAACCGAAAGAAAAGAGGAAGAAGGGAGAAAAACGAAAGGAAAGAGAGAGAGAAGAGCGAGAAAAACGAAAGAAAATAAAAAGAAAGAAAAAAAGAAAACAAAGGGAAGTGAGAAAAAATGGAATAACAGAGAATGAAGGGAAAGAAAAGCGAAAGAAAAGGAAGATGAGAGAGAGAGAGAGAGAGAGAGAAAGATCAAATGGAAAAAGAGAAGAGAGATAAAAATAAAAATGAAAGAAAAGACAGAAAAAAAAAGAGAAGAGAAAATAATGAAATGACGATATTCAATTCCCTGTGGGGGTCCATTTTGAAATGTAAGAAGAAAGAAAAGAGAGAGAGAGAGAGAGAGAGAGAGAGAGAGAGAGAGAGAGAGAGAGAGAGAGAGAGAGGTGGCGAAAAAGCGAGAGAGAGAGAGCGGGAGAAATCTGTTGGTAATTTCGTTGACATCGGTTGCGGTAGCAAAGGAATGCAGATGTAATGAGTGTTGCACAACTGCTTGCTACTGCAGCTGCTACTGCACATGCAAATGAAGATCTCCTACCATGTGCAGCTGGGAAAACAGCAAGATGTTCACACCCACCCGACGGGTGGAGCATCAATCCTGGTTCTGCAAATCAAGTCTGGCCCTTTTTAGTGGCGGGTGTGGCCACTTTAGCGGAGAGGAAAAAAAGGTTCTTTACTTTGTAAACATGGTAACCGTGACACATCAACTTCTATATAGTGGTCATCAACTGTCATTTGATTCATTCTTCAAGGAATGTTTTCCTTCTTAATAGATTTCATTAGGATTGTGTATTCAACTCTCTGAGAAGGTTATTTAAAAACAACAAACACTCAAATTCAAAGGCGTATTGGAATATAAAATGAGGATTTCAAAAACTAAACAACCTACTAAAAATAAAAAAGGGGAAAATAAACAAAAAGTGCTAAAAATCTATGTAATATCAGTCCTTCTATGTAAGCGTGTACTTTCTCGGTCTCAGCTGAGGTAGTTCGAAATTAAAATTAGTTCAAGCCTCAAAGGGGCATACCCACAGGTAGTGCCTCTCCTTCGTCATTACCCCGGGCCTGAAACGTGCTCCAAACAGAATAGTGCCGAGATGGCGTGAGCAATTTTTTCATGGTACTGCCGTTAAACCTACATTAAGTTCAACCTTGAGTTTCATTCGGTAACGACTAAGATGCGCTGAAAAATCCTACTCTTATATGAGGGTGAATGTTGGACAATCTTACAAATGCAGAAAAGACCTGAAGAATCTTAATATATTGCGGTGGAAGTCAAATCTCACAGATGAAATGGAGAATAAGATTTAACACGATATTAACATTCAGTTCACTAGACGGAAAGAAATATACTGTTTAATAAATAAACGGAGCGTCTATTCATTTTTCATTATTATATTTAAAAACATTGTCTTAAAAATGTCTTCAGTTTCTCATCAGAGATCTGTCTAACGTGGTCTCGTTATGTTCCATTTATCCAAAGAGAAGGACTAAACCAAACACTATGGGAGCCACGCCCTTTTGAATACAAGAATTGGGTTATCAGTAGCAACGATTACCCATCATTGCCCTCAAAGACCACAATATTCAACTCTGTTGACAAAAGGTTAGTGTTGCAAGATAAAATAGAGGATAGAAATATAACTCTGAAGAGAGTCTTCTTATCGGGGTCTCAGTAGGAGGCCAAAGTTAAGACAGATTTCTCGCCACAAACTCAGACGAGAGATGAAGAAAGAACGGTATATATTTGGGCATACCGGCTCAGACAAAACGAACAGCCACCAGTTGGGGTTATGATTTTAAACTATGCAACATTTCATATTTAAAAAAAAATATGTTGAAAAAAAAGAGAGGACAAATCTGTAGGTAACAGGAGAACCAAAATTTGTCAAAAAAAAAAAAAAAAAGGAGATTAAAAATGCGTAGAAAAACGGGAGAGCTCTATTCTTATCTGCACAGAATATGCAAAAAGTGATAGAGTTAAAGAGTCTATATAACAAAGATAGAGACAGATTAAATGTGGAGACAAAACAAAGGGGAGATAGAATGTACAGAAATAGTGAGAAAGATCTTAAATGTACAGAAAAATGGAGAGTAAGAATGTGCAAAAAAGTGAAGAGCTAAAATGCGAAAATAAAAAGGGAGAGTAAGGATTTGTAGAAACAAGGAGAGATAAAATCTATAAAAATGGGGGATTTAAAATGGGTAAAATAAGGGAAGATCTAGAATGTGTAGAAAAAGGGGAGTTAGTGTGTATAGAAAAAGGGGGAGACAGAAAGTGTAAAAAGGGAGAGTTAAAATACGTAAAAAAGAGGACAGTTAGAATGTGTACAAACAAGGAGAAATAAAATCTATAAAAAATGGGGCAGATAGAATGTATAAAAAAGGGAGGATCTAGAATGTGTAGAAAAAGGGGAGTTAGTATGTATAGAAAAAGGAGGAGACAGAAAGTGTAAAAAAGGGACAGTTAAATACGTAGAAAAAAGAGGACAATGTGTACAGACAAGAAGAAATATAATCTATAAAAAGTAGGGCAGTTAAAATGTGTAGAAAAGGGTGAATCTAGAATGTGTAGAAAAACGGGAGTTAGTATGTATAGAAAAGTGGGGGACAGAAAGTGTAATAAAGGGACAGTTAAAATGCGTAGAAAAAAGAGGACAGAATGTGTACAAACAAGGAGAAATAAAATCTATAAAAATGGGGGAGTTAACTAATTCAAACCAGCCAAGAGAGTAACAACTAATAGGTTTTACCTTTTGACAACCTTGAGACTACTTGCATAAATCCACTCCTGTCTTTGATGTACTCATTTCAGCTGGGAAAGTTATTTAAGAGGGATAATTCATTTTTAGTTGGTCGTAAGATCCTGGGTGGACCTTTTCATCTAAAATACGACAAGTAATTGATATGTTTTACAAATAAAAAAGTAAAACAGATTTAAATTTTTGAATGTCTGGCCGCCATTTTAAAATTGTATACACATTTAATTTAACAAAAAAAAAAAAATAAAATAAAATCTCTGTTTTTAACTTTGAGTCATCTGTAAATAGGCAACCGGGATTCTTTAGACAATTTTTCTCAGCCTGGTCAGCTTCTGTCCCACGCTGTACTTCCATCCCCGTTTCAAAAATAGGAAAGGCTTGAGAATAAACTATCGCCCGGTTCACACTCCACCCCCGTCTATTGAACAGGTGTAGAGGCTCATCCCTTGTTCCATGTTTAGGATGTGGTTTTCGGATTTCTCTTTTCCAATCTTTTCACTTTTCTTTTTTTTTTTTTCATTTGGATTAGATAGACTAAACTATCGCCCGGTTCACACTCCACCCCCGTCTATTGAACAAGTGTAGAGGCTCATCCCTTGTTCCCTGTTTAGGATGTGGTTTCCGGCTTTCTCTCTTCTAGTCTTTTTCACTCTTACGTAGCCCCCTGCACATCAGTGGCGTTATCGCCTTGCTCGGGGTGATATGATTAAAAAAAAATCATCGTCAGTTTTATCTCGGATCCAACAATTTAATTTCTTTGTTGATCACCTTCTTTATGATGATGTCTTTGGTTACTACATTCAGGACTCGAAACTTCCAGTTTCACTGCAATTTGTTCGTGTCTTCTTTTTGGCTTTTCCAGTTGGAATGTAGCGGAAATTAAATTTGCAAAATGGAAAAGACCATGATATAGAGTATAGTGAAAATAGGCAAACCATACAACGGTGGCGATATATGCAGATTGTGTCAGAAAGAAAATTTAGCGATTATGTTGTTCCCGGTCAATAAAAATTACTAAATAAAGATCAGCGATAAGGTCCGGATGTAACCACACTTATAAATATATACAAGGATCATACACACATGGATGAAAGTGTTTTAAGATCCTTAAGTAACACCTCTCTAATTTTAAAAAATTTCGTTTTAAAAATTCAAGTCGTGAGTTCGTAAGAAATCCCTGTTTGTATGTCTGAAAAAAAAAAAAAAAAAATATATATATATATATATATATATATTTTTTTTTTTTTTTTTTTTTTTTTAATTTTTTTTTTTCAGACATACAAACAGGGATTTCTTACGAACTCACGGCTAGTATTTTTAAAACGAAAATTTTTAAAATTAGGGAGGAGTTACTTATATATATATATTAGATGGGTGACCTCTTTGGAATACCAGGTGGTGTAAGCGTTTATTGACGGATGTGCGTTGTGGTGCAGTGGATGTCAGCTCGGAAGGGGAAATTGGTGATCCGAGTTCCAATTCCAGACGAACACTCTGTATTCAATTACGCACTGGTACCCTTGGCAAAGGTATTAATCCATCCCTTCCCTCCAGTTATGGGTTAAATATCTGAGATCTGCTGTTCATGCGATCCGTGGCAAACTTCTGCATCGATTGTTTGTTATCAGCAGTTCCAAAAAGTGTGGATGGTGCTACACAAGTTTTCACCACTCAAATCAATTTTTTGTGTGGCAGTCTGAGTTAGACACTCATATGTCAAAATCGACGGGAGAGTCCATTATATATATATATATATCTTCTTATATTACTACAAAAGTAGCTAGTTTGTTTCAACACTACTTTTGTCTTATCAAGTGATAAATTCATAATAAATATTATCCGCTCTACTTTGTATTGAGCCGTTTTTAACAATAAGGAATTTTATTCCATCCGTATCTACCCTATACTTATATATATATCGCGCGTCACACGATACCTTTTAAAGAACGCTCCTTCTCAGAAAAAATAATTACGTTACAGTCAAAACATGAGGATAAAATAACAAAATCGAAAAAATAACAAACTTGAAAATGGCGAGTGAAGTGGCTGAAAGCGCATGGAAAGTAAAAAATAATGGAACATTTGTACATTTTTATCTCCAACAAAAATAAAATGTGTGAGAATACTAGAAAAACTAAATAAAAAATTAATAAAATTTTCTTTGTCGGTCGTTTTTAACCAAAAATATTTAAAAGATTGTGTGTATGTGTATGTGTGTGTTTAACAAAATGTATGCACATTTTGAAGCTTTCTCAAGAAATAATTCAAGCGATTCGGACCAACTGTATCTAATTTAAATAATGCATATGAAAATAGTATTTAAATGTATACTCTTAACATTTTGTCAATATCAGTCAGTTAAGTGCTATACGTGATACACGCTTGGATGATCATGTCTCAAAAGAGACATGATTGACTGGGCAGAAGATTATACCGCAGTAGGTTGACCAGTAGACTGGTTGCCAGCCAAGGTTATAGAACTCAATCTGCCTTGTTATTTAACCCATAGTCTACGGCTATATCGTGTTGAATATACCGGTTCCCGTCCGATCACCGTAGTTAAGCAACATTGAGACTGGTCAGTACTTAAATGGGTGACCATTTGAGAATACCAGGTGCTGTAAACGTAAGGTCCACCGGTCCTCCAGGTTTGGGGGTTGGATGCAGGGCTGACAACCCGGCCCCGTAAAAAACAGTTTCTTACAGAAAAGGCAACAAAAAGTTGCTGCCCTATGCACTATCTGGGTGTGATGGATAAATGATGAATGATGATGATTTAACCCATAACGGGAAGGAAGAGACGGATTAATACCTTTCTCAAGGGTATTTGCGCGTAAGTGAATGCAACGAATTTAAGTGGATTTCGAACTCGGTTCCCCGATTTCTCGTTTCGAGTAGATATAGACTGGATCACAACGCACATTATCAATATAAGTTTTCGAATTGTTATGATTCAGAATCACAAGCAGAAATCGACATTTCGGTGGGTTTCTTAGACTTCTTTGGAAATTTTCCGTCACCTTTCTTGTTTTATGGGTTTTGTTGATATCTACGGTCTTCTGGAATGGTTCTTGTGCATAACATATCCAGTACCATCGGCTTCAACCTTATCTCTAATTCCTGAGATTGTAAACCACACAGGTGGACCTGAACGATAATTCCCTCCTATATGACCTTTAAACTTCAACTGTATCTTGGTCCTGGGTATGACTGTAAACTACATCCGGCAGCAAGGCCTATAATTGCGAGGTTGTGAGGCGCATGGAACCACCTCTTAATTGCTGTTGTTCTCAGGTCCACCCTGACCCGGAGTGGTTAGTGTCCCAGCTATGGGCAAATAGTTAACTCCCAAACTTAGGTGCAAACACTATGAAAGTATAAAAATACACTTTTATAGAAGTATGTAAACAAAAATAGACTTTTATTGAAAAATATACATTTTTGGCTTGTAGCGTAATCTTCTGCCTTGTCAGTCATGGATCGAAAGAGACATGATCGCCCAAGCGTGTATCACGTATGGTATTTAATTGACCAGCTGAAAATATCTGTAGTAAAAGATTAATTTCGTTATAATGATCATTTTCAAATCCCCCCCCGGAAGAAAAATCCCATCTGGTCCGAAACTGACCAAGTAAATTAGTTTGCATATGTGTTGTTGTGCAGTGAACGTCGGCTCGGAACGAGAAATCAGAGAGCCGAGTTCGAATTCTAGTTGAATTCATTGCATTCACTTACGCACAAATATATATATATATATATATATATATATATATATATATATATATATATATAAGTGTGAGAAACTGAATGTTTTGTTTAAAGTGTAGATTTATTGTTCTTCTTATTATTATTAATGAATTTATTCGCCTGAAGAGAGTCAACTTTAGACTCGAAACACGTGTAGCAACAAAAATACCATTATGGACACTTAATATATCATACAAAAAGCAAGTAATATTAATAATAATAGCAACAATCGATCTACTCTTTAAACAAAAAACTTTTACGGTTTCTCGCACTTTTTTTCTTCTATTTTAATTTCTCTCGTTGGCATAACCACTATTTCTGTTTTTAATATATATGAATTCAACAGGATGTGCGTTGTGGTGCAGTGGACATCGGCTCGGAACGAGAAATCGGGGTGCCGAGTTCGAATTCCAGTCGTATTCCTTGCATTCACTTACGCGCAAATACCCCTGGGAAAGGTATTAATCCGTCTCTTCCTTCCAGTTATGGGTAAAATAACAAGACAGATTTGGTTCTATAGGCTTGGCTGGCAACCAGTCTACCGCAGAATGTAATGGCAACCTATTGAGGAAAAATTTTCTGCCCAGTCAGTCATGTCTCTTTCGAGTCATGTATGGCATTTAAATGACTGACTGAATCCAACAGAACAATAATATGGGTTATTATAGCTGTGGAAAATATAGTCATGAAAAGACTAATCTCGGCGAAAAGGAACATTTTTCCCTTATCATGGTTGAGAGAATTCAGATTGTAAGATTTCACTTTTTGCACTGACCTAAATACAAAAAGAACCCAAACAAACAGTTAAATAAACTTGTCCCAAATGCAATAAAATGCAGCTTCTATTTCAGATCAACATCTCAAGCGAAAAGTAAGCATGACGTATTTGATTTGCACAATCAGCTGGGTTTGCTCCAATAATTTTAAACCTGTTATCGGAGTAGACGAACCGATGATTGAGAATTTTTAAAAAGTTTTTTTTCTCTGATTTCTCAATTTTTTTTTAATCATTTCACCCCGAGCAAGGCGGAAACGCCACTGATGTGCAGGGGGTTACATAAATGTAAAAAGATTAATGAGAAAAGAGTGAGGAGTACAAACTAGTTAGAAAGGAACAATAGAAAGCAGGTGCGATGACAGATACATAGGTGGAGAGAAAGGGAAGGTTATACAGGGGTGGGGAGAGAGCTAGAGTCCAGTGGTTAGTAGATGAGTATTGACTTTGCATTTAAATTTCTGGAGGTTGTAGCCGTCAGGAAAGCAAGAATACGGGAGCGAGTTCCACAGGCGGGAAAACTTTTAAATTTTGTTTGGTGGAGTCTTTTGTGTTAGTTTATTTAAAAAGAATATTTTTCTAAAAATATATAAGTGGAATATAAAAAATCTAATTAAAATATATTTATAAAATAAACACCAGTTTTACAATTGTTATATGGATACGAGCTCTAAATCTATATATCTTCTTCTCCTATGTGCCTTGTCCTTTCAGGACGTAGGCGATCATGGCTTTCCACGTCTCTCTATACTTGGTTGCTCTTAGCATGTTTTCTCTTGTTACACCACGCAACCCCTGTTCTGCCCTCCACCTGCTCAGGCCTTTCAAATATGTTATCCACTGCTTTCTCTTTCTCTTTTTTCCCTCTAGTTGGCCTGTTGGTATCAGAAAAATAGACAAGGAAAAGCAGCGGATACCATATTTGAAGGGCCTGAGCAGGTGGAAGGCAGAACGGGGTTTGCGTGTTGTAACAAGAGAAAGCGTGCTAAAAGCCACCAGGGATAGGAAGACGTGGAAAGCCATGCTCGCCTACGTCCTGAAGGGACATGGCACATAGAAGAAGAAGAACTATAAAAGAAGCAAGTGTACAGAAGGGAGAAAAGAAGATAATGAGTAGAAGTGGAGTTTACATTTGACATAAAAGGGTGGGACCTAGAAGCCAATCTAGTCATCATCATTCATTTATCCATCACACCCAGATGGTGCATAGGGCAACAACATTTTGTTGATGCAACAAACTGTTTTTTACGGGGCAGGGTTGTTAGCCCTGCACCCAACCCCCAAACCTGGAAGACCGGTGGACCATTCTTGGTCCTTACGTTTACAGCACCTGGTATTCCCAAATGTTCAAGTATTTAAGTACTGACCAGGCTCGATGTTGCTTAACTTCGGTGATCGGACGGAAACCGGTGTATTCAAAAAGATATAGCCGTAGACACTCTAGTAGCACGAATAAATTTACGTGGTCGGGGCTTCAGGGAAAGAAGTTCATCAGAGCAGAAACCGTCAAAATATTTGTAGCGAAAGCTGCATCCTGACTGCATTTCGTGGCATCACAGCCAAGAACCTTTTTACCAACGAGGAATAAATAATTTTGTTGATCGATGGCAGAAATGCATAGATCGTATTTTGATTGATTTCAAAATTTCTACAGTTATTTTTCAAGAATACAGTTATATTTCAAGAATACAGTTATATTTCTGAAATCGGATATTATTTTTGTAACAACATCATACACAATATTTCATATTGCAGTGAATGTTAAACACTTTTCCTGCAGATGAAGACAAGCCTTGAAGCTACAATGATGTGGTTCTGTAGAAACGTGCTGAAAAGACCATGGAGAGAGTTTGTGAGCAACAAAAAAGTTTTAAGATGAATAGGAACTACAAAAGACTGATATTAACAAGACTGTTGAACTTTCTGGTAAACGTGCAGACATTGACAACAGTCACTGATTTACCCTCTATTTTATAATGAGCATCTAATTACGAAACTGTTTTATAAGGGACTTATATCATACTCGCAGTATAGCCCGGCGTTGCTCGGGTGTAATGAAAGCTTTAAAACTAATCCATGGTCCTGGAGCTCAGACTCTTTGGACGTTTTCACGAAAGACTAAAAAGCAATAGTTGTTTCCAGTTAAAACGAAAGCGTAGACTGAAAGAAAAATGAATGGATGCAAGTCAAATTTTGATTTCCTGGTATCGATATCAAATAAGTTTTTTCGTCGTAAAGTGAATTTTGAAGGCTAAATAAGTTCTCTGAGTAAATGGTATCATGGTTGAGACTAAGAACTACAATTATACCTACTTAGAGCCAAACCCGAAGCAAAAACTAAAATAAAAGGGCTGAAAAAAATACAGACATAAGGGCAGATAAACAGACACACACACAAACATCTTGCTTTATATATATATATATATACATATATTATTGATTTTCTGCACTATTGTAAGAACTGCAACCTTGAAACTTCTGAATATCGTTCCTTATGTCTTTGTCTATGAGTGTATGAAATTTGATTAAAATCGGACCACTCCTTCTATAACCCGATTTTAGCTAAGAACACTCGCAGACGCTTATATTACAACTGTGTAAATTTTCAAGAAAATCGGTTCAGCCGTTTTTGAGTCTATAGGTAACGGACGCACACACACACACACACACACACACACACACACACCACACACACACAAACACACACACACATACACACATACTCAGACAAAGTTCCATTTAGAAATAAGTTTAGATTTGATCAAACATTGAAGAAATCACAAAAAAAAAAAAGATCACTAGGCACTGATCACTGGAACCAACCAACGCCCTTATCCACTAGGCCATTCAGTGGTGAACAAAAAACTTCGTGGGTTGGGTTAAAGGGAGGTAACGATATGGCATCCAGAAGTAGCATCGTACATGGAATGAGAATAATGATCAAAATAAAGTGTTCGGTTCAACATTTCTAGCACCTGAAGAAAACCGGAGGGCACAACGGTCGAAACGTCGTGAACGTGGCAAAAAGATGCGGACAACAGTCCGAATGGTGAAAATAATGTAAATACTACCTCACCTCTGAAGTGAAAAAAATTTATGAAAGTTTTCCAAATGAGCATTTCATCACCTTTCTGAGGAGAGGGTTAGACCGAGAACTTTTCAGCACCCCTCCAAGATTTATTACTTTGCAGAAAAATTTGGTCTGACTGTAGAGCGGAAGGCGGGTTGTCGCATTGACACGAGACCAAAATTGCACATGTGCACACATTTCATATATTTACAAGTGAAATTATTTTTATTTCTAACAGGAATTACGAATTATTTTTCAATTTCTATATCAGATTTCTTAGCCTACTCTCAATAAGAAACAAAAAAGAAACCGGCTGTGAACATGACGATAAACTACATCCGGCAGCAAGGTCTCTGGTCGGCAGGTTTTAAGGAGTGTAGATCCCCCTCTTAATTGTTGTTGTTCCAAGTTCCATTCTGACCCGGCGTTGTAGCATCTGTTAGTGTCCCTGTTATGGGCAGATAGTGAACCCTCAAATTGGGGGTCAAAATACGATGAAAGTATAAAAAATATTATAGTAAAAATAGAGGGTGACGCCAAAAAACGGGAATTTTTTATTTGTCCGTTTGTGATTTTTTTTCTTTTTTTCTCAAGAGTACAGGACTCGACCAAGAACTAGGAATGAGTTAAAACAGAGAATTCAGGATGAAATTCACAGTATCCCAGCTAAGATGTTGCAGTGGTAAATGAGGAATCGCAACAGTAGATTTCAAGAATGCATTTATACAGAAGGACGCCACCCACAAGACGTAACTAAAACAAACAAAAAAAAAAAAATAAAAATTCCAACATTGTTTCTTAAATGGCATGTTTTAAGATTTCAATAACTTTGAATAAAATATTTTTCTTCCATCGCTCTTCGTTTTATTGGATTGTTAAAAGGTCCCGTTTTCTTGGGTCACCTTATACCAGCTTTATAGTAAAAGAAACTTACATAGAATGAATGTGCGTTGTGGTGCAGTGAATATCGGCTCGAAAAGAGAAACTGGAGAGCTGAATTCAAATTCAGTTGACTGCTTTGCATTTACTTAAGCGCAAATACTCTTGGTAAAAGTATTAATCCAAATTTCCTCGCCAGCTATGGGTTAAATAACAGATTGGGTTCTATAGCCTTGCTTGGCAACCAGTCTACCGCAGAAAGTAATAGCAACCTACCACGGGAAAATCTTTTGCCCAGTTAGTCATCTATCTTTTGAGACATGATTGACCAAGCGTGTATCACGCATGTCAATTAACTGACTGACATTTCTGTCAGGAAAAATATTAGCAACAGTTAATTTTTGCAACAAAAAGAATTACCAGAAATAGATTTTTCTACAAGAAAATACTAACGCGGGAAAGAAATTAAATTTCAATTTTAAAGAAGTCTGGCACGGCTGATAAAATAAACCTGCACTTCAAAAGGACCTCGAATCTGTGATTGGATGGGGTAAAAAATGGCTGGTAAATTTTAATGCCCCCAATATGAACCACCGTAAAGAATCATTCCTGCTCAAATGCTCTTGCTTAAATGAAATGTCTACATGGATTCCATAGCTGCATCTACTGCAAAGAAGTTTGGTTCACTGTGTCAGGCCAGGAAGTCTTTCTCGTCAGAATCCGCGCTCTCGCCGCGGCGGCCGGGGTTCGATTCCCCGCTTGGGAATGAACATTTAATTGGAGCAGATAGACTAAACTATCGCCCGGTTCACACTCCACCCACGTCTATTGAACAGGTGAAGATGCTCATCCCTTGTTTCATGTCTAGGATGCGGTTTCCGGTTTTCTCTTCACCAATCTTTTCACTCTTACATAGCTCCCTGCGCATCAGTGACGTTTTCGCCTTGCTTGGGGTGAGATGATTAAAAAAAAAATCCATTTTACACATTTAAAAATCTACCATTCGCTCGTGCATTGAATACTGTTGCCATATTTGATCAGGTGCTACTGCTATTCATCTTGAGCTTCTGGACAAAATCCAAACTAGGATCTGCAATATAATCGATCCTGACTTGTTAGCTCGTTTGAGTCATTTTCTCACTGACCTGATGTGGCTTCCCTCTGTCTTTTCTGCAAGTATTTTAAATGGAAACTCCCCTGACAAGTTTATTTTCCCTGGTACCTTGATAACATGTATTTATTCGTACTACTAGATTGGCATTTAGGTCCCACTCTTTTACCGTCGTTATAATCCTCCCTTCTACTCTAACAGTTTATTTTCCCACACTAGTGGAACTCCCTTTTATTTGTTAGCTTCCCTGATAGCCACAATCAACAAAAGTTTAAATGCAATGTCAATTGCCATATTTTATCTACTTTTATCGTCTCTCAACTTTTCTTCGACATCCCCCGCTGTACCTTCTTTATTCTCTCACTGAAGACCCTGTGTACCAGTCGCATTTTTGACTTAATTGGGGTAAAATGATTAAAAAAAAAACAAAAAACAAAAAAAACAAGGACGCAGAAACGATTTTTTTATAGTCAGTAATTTCATTAAAAGTTATAAAATCGAAATATCAAAATATTTACAGTATTTACATTCTGCGGACTATTGTCTTCATTTTTTGCTATTTGTACAACGTTTCGGCCGTTGTACGCTCTGGCCTTCTTCGGGTGCTAGAAATTTCGAACCGAACCCTTTATTACAATCACTGGGGTATATGAACTCCATTCAAAAGAATTAATTCAGAATAATTTTATTTGCGAAGACTAAGGATAATTTTTTGTTAATATCTATATTGCTTATTTGTATTGGGTTGTCCGGAAAGTTCATGCCAATTTTTTAAAGGGGAATTACAGTTCATGCGAATTTTTAAGGGGAATTACAGTTCATGTCAATTTTTAAGGGGAATTACAGTTCATGCCAATTTTTAAGGGGAATTACAGTTCATGCCAATTTTTAAGGGGAATTACAGTTCATGTCAATTTTTAAGGGGAATTACAGTTCATGCCAATTTTAAGGGGAATTACAGTTCATGTCAATTTTTAAGGGGAATTACAGTTCATGCCAATTTTTAAGGGGAATTACAGTTCATGCCAATTTTTTAAAGGGGAATTACAGTTCATGCCAATTTTTAAGGGGAATTACAGTTCATGTCAATTTTTAAGGGGAATTACAGTTCATGCCAATTTTTAAGGGGAATTACAGTTCATGGCAGTTTTCAGGGGTAAATAAAGTTCATGCCAATTTTAAGGGGAATTAAAACACAAAACAAAATTAAATATTTATTCAACTAAATATGAACCATTTTGTTGCACAACCTTTCTGTTTTTTCCCTTCAAATTAAAGATTCCGTCTTCCCAGAAATTCAGTGGTTTCTCGGCAAAGAACTCATTAATTTTTTTTCTTTTATGTCGTCCAAAGAATTTAAATTTTTACCGTTGAGATTAATAAATGAAAATCTGAATAAATGAAAATCTGAAGGAGCAATGACTGGTGTATATTGAAGATGGGATGAAGCATCCCAACCAAGCTGCAATAGATTTTTATCAGGTTGCCAAAGAAACGTGAGGTCAGGCATTATCCTGCTGGAAAACAGCATCTTTGCTGCTTTTGGAATTTTTAATTGCTGCCTTTCTTCTTCTTCTTCTCTGTGCCCTGTCCCTTCAGGACGTTCAGGACGTAGGCGATCATGGTTCTCCACGTCTCCCTATCCCTTGTAGATCTTAGTATGTTTGCTCCTGTTGCTCCTGGCAAACCCCGTTCCGTCATTAACCTGATCAGACCCTGCAAATATGTTATCCAATGCCTTCTTCTGTCTCTCCTTCCTTCTATCTGACCAGTCAGTATCAGGTTCTCCAGGCTCTCCTTCCTCATTGCATGTCCCAGGAACTTCAGTTGTCTCTTCCTGATGCTCAGCATCAATTTCCTTTTTGTTGCCATTCTTTCTAACACTTCGTCGTTGCTTGTATGCTCAGTCCACGATATCCGTAGCATCCTTCTGTAGAACCACATTTCGGCCGCTTCCAGTTTTTTCCTCATTTTCGATGATATTGTCCAGCATTCACAGCCGTACTGAAGAACTGACATCACGTAGCAGTCTAGCACTCTTTTCTTCGTTTCTATTGAGATCTTCCTGATTTGTCTAATTCCGAGCAGTACTTTTCAGAATCAATTGACTGTGTAATTGGCAGAAGCTCATACCACCGGATTCCATTCCAATCCAACAAGATACACAGCATAAGTTTCTTAGTATGAAGACCTGCTTCTGTGGCTAAAGTTGGCTCATGTCGCGTAACCCAGAATCTTTTTCGCTAAACATTATGGTAAACGATTCATTTCTCATCGCCCGTCACAATTTGCTTCAAAAGAGTGCATTTTTATTGCGGTTATATGGCAAATCACAGATAGAAATGCGACCCAAAAGATTCTTTTCACTCAAATCATGTGGTATCCAAACATTGTAGCGATTTAAGTACCCAAACTTCATTAGCTTCTCATGGATGGTGGGTTATAATAAATTTAGTGTTTCTGACAATTACCGCATTGTGTAATCTGGGTTATTCTCAATCAATGTCTTGATTTTCTCGTTATCTGTAGTAGAGGACCTGAGAGCTCTTCATCAATAAGTCTACAATCATCGACTTTAAACTTAGCGAACCACTTTCGTATAATTCTCTCAGCTAAAACAACTTCACCTTGCACAGCATTTATCATTTTGTTGATTGCAAAGCATTTTTGCATCAGTCCGTTAAGTGGGCGACCATGTCTCGAAAGAGATATGACTGACTGAGCAGAAGATTATTCCGCAGTAAGTTGCCATTGCTTTCTGCGGTAGACTGGTTGCCAGCCAAGGCTATAGAACCCAATCTGTCCTGTTATTTGACTCATAGTTAGAGGGGTAGAGATGTATTATATTATTAAGTAGTAATTAGTGGGGGATCAGTTTATTACTTCCTAACAACAAAAAACCGCCCCCCCATTTTATGACCAGTAGATGCCTTAATCATGATTCCGACTATTATGTTCACTCAGCCAGTTAAGTGCCATACGTGATACACGCTTTGGGTGATCATGTCTCGAAAGAGACATGACTGACTGGGCAGAAGATTTTCCGCAGTAGGTTGCCATTGCTTTCTGCAGTAGACTGGTTGCCGACCAAGGCTATAGAACGCAATCTGTCCTTTTTAACTCATAGCTGGAGTGAAGAGACGAATTAATACCTTTCCCAAGGGTATTTGTACGCAAGTGAATGAAAAGAATTCAACTGGAATTCGAACTTGGCTCCTCGATTTGTCGCCCCAAGTCTATATCCACTGCATCACCACTCACATGTTTTCATCAAGTGTCTAAAATGCACCTTATAATCTTCAATTTTAATAGGGATGCAAAATTGACACGAATTAAGTAATTTTAAACTTTCTTCGTCAAGAGATAGTATCGAGTGTGCTTTAATCAGAAATGTAAGTATGTTTGGCCTGTTTTGACCTGTTTGAACATAAATGACTAAAAATTGGTATGAACTTTCCTCACAACCCAATATTTTCCCCCATTATACTTTTCTCCCAAAGATCAGAGCGTTGTACCTGTTTTCAGACGAAGTTTAAATTTTTTAACTTTATGTTATGACTGAAGGGCCATAGAAAGATAACACGGACTCGGATATAAGGTTGAATAGTATTTTCTCAGGAAACGGAGTACAAAGGTAAACGTGGACTGGGGAGTACTTTCTCTCGCAGGCGTCCTGACTCATTCATTCACTCACTCTGTGGCTACTACTCAGTGACAGTATTTAGTCACCTCCTCACTTAAGGCAAAATGTGACACAAGGTCTTTTTAATGTGAGTCTTCCGGACCATATAGCCCAGCCCAAAATATTTATCTGTCTTTCCCCAGTCGTGATTCTACCCTTCGGCGGAGCCACGACTGGGTTAGTGCTCTCTGCCCGAAGGCAGAGAACTGCCAGTGTCTATACTGCCAGTGTCTATAATAGCAGAGGCAAGTCTATGACTCAGTTACTCCTCACTCAGAGTTGGTAGCCAATTATAAAGGTGTGGATGAGTCCATTTGTTGGTATCTCCCCACAATGCTTTATTTCTCTACTCGAAATTTAAACAAATAATTTTAAGTAATTTAGGAATTTTCTTTATCTAACATTATTTTTATTACTATAGGCGTTACAATTTTTTATCAATTCATTCCAAGAAAGGAGATAATGCCACTAAGACGCAAACTGGTCTTCTTCTACGTGTCCTCTCAGGACGTAGGCGATCATGGCCTTCCACATATTCCTATCCCTTGCGGCTCTTAACACCCCTTCTGTTATCTCGCTCGACTCCTGCTCTTCCTTCCATCTGCTCAAGTCCATCAAATATATCACGCATTGCTTTCCCCTGTCTCTCTTTCCCTCTATCCGTTCCGTGAGTAGCAGATTCTCCAAGCCTTCCTTCCTCATTACATGTCCCAGAGACTTCAGCTGTTTTTTTTTTATGTTAATTATAAGTCTCTTTTTCGTGTCTATCCTCTCCAAAACCTCGTCGTTGCTCACGTGTTTTGTTAAGGGTAACCTTATTTTTTGAACGACATTTCAGTTGCTTCAAGTCTTTCCTTCATCTTTGAGGATATTGTCCAGCGTTCATTGCCACATTGAATAAAAGACATCACATAACAATTCACTTCTTTGTTTCCAGCAACATTTTCCTGTCTCTCGATACGCTATTCAGCTTCTGGAAAGAATCCTTGACCATGCCAATTCGCCTTCGGATATCAGTGTCGCACTTTTCGTGCTCTGTTAGGCATGGTCATCAGCAAAAAGAGCAGCCCAAAACGCTAAATACTGGTGGGGGATACTAAAATCAAGCTGGTACAACAATTTAAATACCTGGGAAGTGTTCCAGAAGTTGAGTTGAGTATTAAGAAACAGGAAACTTTCACTAGAAACAAAGAAATGAGTAATGGATTGGTAGATGATGTCAGTTCTTCAATATAGCAGGGAATGCTGGACAATATTATCAAAGATGAAGGAAAAACTTGAAGTAACTGAAATGTAGTTTTACAGAAGGATGTTGCGGATATCATGGACCGAGCATGTGAGCAATGATGAGGTTTTGGAAACAATGGAAACGAAAAGAAAATTAATATTTAGAATCGGAAAGAGACAAGTAAAGTTCCTAGGACATGCAATGAGGAGGGAAGGTTTGGAGAACCTGATACTAACAGGCCAGATAGAGGGGAAAAGAGACATAGTAAAGCAGTGGATAATATATTTGAAAGGCCTGAGCAGGTGGATGACAGAACGAGGTTTTCATAGTGTTATAGGAGAAAGTGTGCTAAGAGCCACCAGAGATAGGGAGACGTTGAAGGCCATGATCGCCTACGTCCTGAAAGGAAAAGGCAAAGAAGAAGAAGAAGAAAAAGAAGAAGAAGAAGTTAGTGAAAAAGCGAATGAAAAGATTTTAGAAGGATCCGGAAACCCGCTCCTAAACAGGAATAAAGGAATTCTTAATTACCCTTCAATTGTTCTCTCGCTTTTACGATGTTCTCCTTTTGCTTACTTTTGTTGCACGCAGTAAACAACTATGTCTTATTGGCTTTACTGCCCTAGATGGGGCGAATCGATTAAAATAACTACCTCTGTTAAAAAAAAAAAAAAAAAACACGAACCTATCTAATTCTTTTGAGAAAAATATAAACAGTGATTGAAATTTAAGAGTTTTAGGCGGAAACGTTAGAAGTATAAACTTGAAGTAGACTTTACAAGGAAGCAGTAATCCATTTATAAATAGAGAACAAGGGATATACCCCTACTCCTGTTGACAAGAGTTTGAGTTTGAGTTTTGTTTAAGGGCATATCAACCTGTGTGGGTTATTTAATAAAAAACAGTGGGGTTTTAAGAAATTTTTTATGTTCGGTTAGAGTGAGAAAGTTGATTTAGTCAAATTTTAATGAAAAGTGTTTGTTTTTATTGTGTTTTTTTTTTTTAAACTGAAAATGTCTTCTAGTTTTTTATTCAAAAATATTTTGTTGAGAATAATTTTTTCCTTCAAAAATGTGTTATGGTAACAATTTTTCTCCAAAAATGTATTCTTGGTAATATTTTTCCTTCAAAAATGCATATTTTTTTATGAAAGTTTATTTTTATGTATATATTTCTATAAAAGTGTATTTTTATATTTTCATAATGTTTTGACCCTAGTTTGGGGAGGGGTTAACTATTTGCCCATAGCTGGGACCCTAACAGGTGCTACCGCTCTGGGTCAGGGTGAACCTGAGAACAACAGCAATTATGCTCCTCACAACCTCCCAATCAGAGGCCTTTCTGTTGGATGTAGTTTACCATCATACTCAGGATCTCGGGTCAAAGTGGACCTGGGAACAAGAGCAATTAAGAGGTGGTTCCATGCTCCTCACAATCTCCCAATCAGAGGCCTTGCTGTTGGATGCAGTTTACCATCATACTCAGGATCTCGGGTCAAAGTGGACCTGGGAACAAGAGCAATTAAGAGGTGGTTCCATGCTCCTCACAATCTCCCAATCAGAGGCCTTGCTGTTGGATGCAGTTTACCATCCTACTCAGGATCCCGGATCAGGGTGAACCTGAGAACAACAGCAATTTAGAGGTGGTTCCATACTCCTCACAACCTCCCAATCAGAGGCCTTGCTGCCGGATGCAGTTTACTGTCAGGTCCGGGAACCCTGTTCACAAGAGTAGCAAGGTCTGTGAGACACACGGTAGGCAAATCTATCCACTCCTATTGAATATATAAGGTAATTACAGTGTCAGATTGATCCTTGACTTTTTATAGTTATCAGTGCTTTGTTTTTATTGAAATATTTATGGAAGCGTCCCCCACAAAAATAAAAACAGGAAAAATATTTTAGAAGATATTTGAAATGTAAAACAACAAAAAATATGTTAAAATAACATCAGTCGTACGCAGATGTCAGTTAGCACAGTTTCAAAGTTGACATTAGAAAATAAAAACAAAGCAAGAACTACTGAGTATTAGAGAATATGAGAAAACAAACTTTATTAAAGAGAGAAAACAGTAAAAGAAGAATTATGAAGACAGAAGATAACGATTGATATTGTCTTTACATTTTTGAAGAACGAAGTTGGCTGAGAAGCAAGAATCCGGAAGAGAGTTCCACAAGTCTGAAGTGCGATAGAAGAAACTGTTAACATAGAACTTACGCTTATATCTAGCCATTTCAACTGTAAAATGATGAGACCTTGCCTGGGAAGCAAGAAGCAGAAAGAGAGATGTACAAGTGAGAAGTATGAAAGAAGAAACTGTTAGCATAGAACTTATGGTTACATCTCGCCATTTCAACTGTAAAATGATGAGACCTTTCCAGGGAAGCAAGAAGCAGAAAGAGTGATGTACAAGTGAGAAGTATGAAAGAAGAAACTGTTAACATAGAACTTATGGTTACATCTAGCCATTTCAACTGTAAAATGATGAGACCTTGCCTGGGAAGCAAGAAGCAGAAAGAGAGATGTACAAGTGAGAAGCATGAAAGAAGAAACTGTTAGCATAGAACTTATGGTTACATCTAGCCATTTCAATTGTAAAATGATGAGAACTTGCCAGGGAAGCAAGAAGCAGAAAGAGAGATGTACAAGTGAGATGTATGAAAGAAGAAACTGTTAGCATAGAACTTATGGTTACATCTAGCCATTTCAATTGTAAAATGATGAGAACTTGCCTGGGAAGTAAGAAGCAGAAAGAGAGATGTACAAGTGAGATGTATGAAAGAAGAAACTGTTAGCATAGGACTTATGGTTACATCTAGTCATTTCAACTGTAAAATGATGAGACCTTGCCTGGGAAGTAAGAAGCAGAAAGAGAGATGTACAAGTGAGAAGTATGAAAGAAGAAACCGTTACCATAGAACTTATGGTTACATCTAGCCATTTCAAGTGTAAAATGATGAGACCTTGCCAGGGAAGCAAGAAGCAGAAAGAGAGATGTACAAGTGAGAAGTATGAAAGAAGAAACTGTTAGCATAGAACTTATGGTTACATCTAGCCATTTCAAGTGTAAAATGATGAGACCTTGCCAGGGAAGCAAGAAGCAGAAAGAGAGATGTACAAGTGAGATGTATGAAAGAAGAAACTGTTAGCATAGAACTTATGGTTATATCTAGCCATTTCAATTGTAAAATGATGAGAACTTGCCAGGGAAGCAAGAAGCAGAAAGAGAGATGTACAAGTGAGAAGTATGAAAGAAGAAACTGTTAGCATAGAACTTATGGTTACATCTAGCCATTTCAATTGTAAAATGAAGAGAACTTGCCAGGGAAGCAAGAAGCAGAAAGAGAGATGTACAAGTGAGATGTATGAAAGAAGAAACTGTTAGCATAGAACTTATGGTTACATCTAGCCATTTCAAGTGTAAAATGATGAGAACTTGCCTGGGAAGTAAGAAGCAGAAAGAGAGATGTACAAGTGAGATGTATGAAAGAAGAAACTGTTAGCATAGAACTTATGGTTACATCTAGCCATTTCAATTGTAAAATGATGAGACCTTGCCAGGGAAGCAAGAAGCAGAAAGAGAGATGTACAAGTGAGATGTATGAAAGAAGAAACTGTTAGCATAGGACTTATGGTTACATCTAGCCATTTCAAGTGTAAAATGATGAGACCTTGCCTGGGAAGTAAGAAGCAGAATGAGAGATGTACAAGTGAGAAGTATGAAAGAAGAAACTGTTAACAGAACTTATGGCTACATCTAGCCATTTCAATTGTAAAATGGTTAGAACTTATCGCCAATTTAGTACTGCGCTTAAATTCATAAAATCTGGCTATTTATAGAAAAGGCAGAAGAAAGCTACGTTACTGTGGTGGGAAAAGGAAAGAAGCCAAGATGCCAGGTCAGAACCAATAACGTTGCATATTCTTCTCTGCCCTGTTTCTTGTCGCTCTTAATATATTTCTCCTTGGTATCTCTGCCAAACCCCGCTCCGCCACCCATTTGCTCAAGCCAATCAAATATTTCTGGCGTTGCTTTCCCCTGTCTCTCCTTCCCTTTATCCGTCCTGTGAGTATAAAATTCTCCAGGCATTCTTTCCTCATTACGTGCCCCAGTAACCTCAGCTGTCTCGTCCTGATGTTAAGCATGAGATTGCATCCTCTCCAACACCTCGTCGTTGCTCACGTGCTCGTTCGATGGTATCCTCAACATCCTTCTGTAGAACCAGATTTCTGCTGCCTCGAGCCTCTCCTTTATTCTTGAAGAGATGGTCTAACATTCGCAGTCGTATAGAAAGACAGATATCATATAGCAGTCCAGGACTCTTTATTTCCAGTGGGATTTTCTTGTCTCTCAATACTCTGGTTAATATTTGAAATGTGATCCTCTTATATCCGGATTAAATAATGTTTAACTTTTTTCCTCCATCTCAGGTCGAGCGGAATATTTTGCGGTATTAACTGGGAATTTTAATGCCTCTAAAAGTTGGATGAATTTAATGCTAATTCTTCTAGTATATCGTAAATTTTTGCAAGACCTATTTTCAGCTTCGCTATGCATTCAGTTGTGTATACCGCCTTGTATTTCTTCAATAGAATACTGTTAACTGACCTATTTTTTGTATAAACACAGGCATAATTATGCAATCTATTTTGTCGAACATGTACAGCTGAGTGAAAATTAAATTTATTTATATGGTTAGATGGTTATTGCGTACGCAACTCCACCAATGTATACAGTGTTTTACACACGTGGATTGTATTTCAGAAGCTTACATCAAGTCTTTGGTATAAAAAAAAAAACTACTTGCTAAAGTATCAACAAGGAATTACGGATCCAAATCCAACTCCGTGATTCCAGAACCAGGCCGGATTAGCCGTTTTATCAGATTATCGAATGGTACAGATCACAAGGTTAGATTATGCAGTCAACCAACAAAACACACCTGACCCACTTATACACCGTCTCTATCCTTTAAGTAGTATGGATTGATGTCAGTATTAACTGGGGCCATCTTTGAATTCGGCAATTTGCACCGGATCAAAGCGTTATTTTTCAAACACTGCGAAATAATAAAAATGCAACTATTATTATTATTATTATTATTATTATTATTATTATTATTATTATTATTATTTATCTAAAGTTATTTATAAATGGAACTTTGTGTGTGTATGTGTGTGTGTGTGTGTCCGTTACCTATAGATTCCGAAACGGCTGAACCGATTTTCTTGAAAATTTACACAGTTGTACTATAAGCATCTGCGAGTGTTCTTAGCTAGGTTTTGTGTCGAGGTAGTCCCGATAAATATCGAAAATCGATAATCGAAAAAATAGGGTTATAGAAGGAGTGGTCCGATTTTAATCAAATTTGATACACTCATAGACAAAGACATAAGAAACGATATTCAGAAGTTTCAAGGTTGCAGTTCTTACAATAGTGCAGAAAATCGATAATATATATATATATATATATATATATATATATATATATATAAAGCAAGATGTTTGTATTGTGTGTCTGTTTATCTGCCTGTATGTCTGTATTTTTTTCAGCCCTTTTATTTTAGTTTTTGCTTCAGGTTTGGCTCTAAGTAGGTATAATTGTAGTTCTTAGTCTCAGTTATGATACCATTTACTCAGAGGACTTATTTAGCCTTTCAAAATTCAGTTTACGACGAAAAAACCTATTTGATATCGATACCCGGTAATCAAAATTTGACTTACATCCATTAATTTTTCTTTCAATCTACGGTTTCGCTTTAACTGGGAACAACTATTTCTTTTTAGTCTTTCATGCCAACGTCCAAGGTGTCTGAGCTCCTGGACCATGGATTACTTTTAAAGATTTCATTACACCCGAGCAACACCGGACTATACTGCTAGTATAAAACAAAGCGATCTTACGATACCAAAATGTAAGAAATATCGTAATTAAAGAAGTACAAAGATTTTAATATCTTCGAAGTGTTTTAAAAATGAAACAACGAAATCCGAAGCGATGAATCCTTCCAAAATTTAAAAAGAATTAAGAAAAAAAAAGAAGAAGAATGTACTGAATATTAGTAATATATATTATTATGATATAATAAGAGTTAGTAATATATATATTAGTAATATATATTAAATACTCAGTTAGTTAAGTGCTATACATGATATATGCTTGGGCGATCATGTCTCGATTAGGTATGAGACCACCTCTTCTCAATACTGATTTATTATTTATAACTCTTCTTCTTCTATGTGCGGTGTCCCTTCAGGACGTAGGTGATCATGGCCATCCGCATCTCCCTAGCTCTTGTAGCCCTTAACACTCTTTCTCTTGTTAACCCTCCCAAACCCTGCATCGCCATCCATCTACTCAAGCATATAAACCTAGAATATAAATGTGTAGAAACTACTGGGGCCACAAAGTGAGGGATCAGTTTATATATTGATTATAATATAGGACTGATTCCCCACAGAAAATTTTCGCACAGTAGGTTGCCATTGCTCTCTCCGGTTGACTGGTTGCCAACCAAGGCTATAGAATCCAATCTGTCCTGCTATTTAGTCCATAGATGAAGGGGGAAAAGATGGATCAATACCTTTCCTTAGGGTATTTGCGATTAAGTGACTGCAGTGAATTCAAGTGGAATTCGAACTCTGCTCTCCGACTTCTCGTTCCGAACCGATATTCACTGCACCACAACGCACATCACTACTTAGTCTTTGTTGATCTAGTGAGACAAGCTTGCTAACTGTTGAGGAGAAACCGCCAAAATAATGAACAACAAAAACCGATATGGAGATAGAAAGTAGGTTATATTGAATGTAATATACAAATTGGAACGCGGGTTGGTCAATTCAGGAACACTATTAGTAGTAATAAATATATACGAATCTTGAAGTGAAATATTATGTCCGGGTAACTTATTCTACCTGAGTGGAGCTCAGAGCTAGTCTGGTTTCTGGGTAACTTCGGTATCTGTCGGAACTCTTCGATAACTGTAACGGATCTCTACGATTACTCTCCACTGTGAACTGCAACTACAACTGAAATTCCAGATCTTCCACTGTTCTCTCTACTGCAGGATTATATATAAACTCAGTCGAGTCTATTGTTATATACAAAAAGGGGGAGATCCTACAACACTAACCATTACACTACGTCGATGTTCCCTTTAATTTGTGGCACCAAATGAGGATTGAACTCACGACTCTGTCGTAATTAATTATACCACGTTCGAGTGATTAAGAGAATGACTCAGATTTTTTACCTTCAGTTTGCAAGACTCGCTCTCTAACCAGCAGAGCTACTGGGCGAACGACCCCATCAGGCACATTTTTGTAGATAGAGAAAGAAATCCGTTTAATAAAGAAAGTAAAATCATATTGAATTAAAATATGTACTTCCTATTGTTTTGAAATATTCACTTTAGCATGAATCCGTATGTGTAAACACACCGTTTGTTTTGATGACAATTACCAAACAAAGATTAGATATTAAAACGAATTCATAGATTTAGAGGTCGTCACGTGGGAGGCGATGGCAAACATTTACAATGGAATCATTTAGTTTGGAAAAAGCTTCTTTATTTGTTACACCATCAAACGAACAAAGCAAATATATTTGTAGGGTTAGGAATGTTTTAAAATTATCTATTGAATTCATTTTTGAAGAATTCGGTTGATAGAGGAAGTGCCGTAAATGAAAGGACAAAAAAGAAAAATAATAAATCATTTTGAAACAATTTATTCAATTTAAGAAGAAGCAAAAGAATTTGGGTTAATAATGTTTGAAGATGAGGTGACTTATATTTTATACGAAGTCACCAACAGTATGAATAGCTACAGCTATTGCCCATGATACAATTGAGTGAATAACTAACTCACTTCTAGTGAGTTAGTAATGTAGTGGAAAAGAAATTAAGAATTAAAATCAATCTTTTTCTTCACTTTTACAAAAATTCAAAATGACGTGTGAAATCCTGTTTTTTTCCAAATAAAAAAAGGATTGACCATGTGCTTAAAGAAAAAGTCGAAACCGGATTTTGCAAGTAGGTGTTAAATTGATTTTTGACCAATGAGAGCGACTTGCAAGACTTGAGGACTTCGCGAGTCAGTGCGAAAAATCTAATGACAATAAAAGTATCCCAAGCAGCGTCAGTGAGTCAGTCAGATAGAAGCATCGAGAAAGACAACACTAAAATGTAACTTCAACTTCAAATCGACTCGGAGATAAGGTCAGATCGCGCCTTGTTTTCTGTTGATTCATTCTATTTCTTCTTCTCCATCCAAAGATATTCCTACGAAACAAACGCACATACATACGTACGTACGTATATACTCTTTCAACAATTACGTCTATGAACATTTTCTACAAACCTTGATACCCATAACTTTATCATTGAACACGAACTCTACTCTTAACTTCTTAATAACGTTTCTAATTGCATATTAACGTCTACAACTTGTGTTATTCTTTCCTTTTAATAAATTTCTATTTTTTCCACACATATTCAAATTCCCAAAAACCTTCTGATGATGAAAACCTTTTGATAATTCTTCTGGTGATAATTCTGGATAAAACTTGTAAGCTGTATGGAGTTCGGTTATGTATGACACAAGGCCAAACCAAGAAACATTAACCAGCTCCCTACGTCTACAGTAACACTGCATAAGATTCGCCAATATCTAAAGGACCGAATGAACAGTTATCAATTAATAAAAAATAAAGGAACTAACAAGATTTTGTCCTGTTAATTCCTTTATTTTTGCTCAGCAACAGGATGTATAAAAGCAAAGGACGCTACAATGGAAAATACTTCAGAAATGGGATGAGTGTATTGCTGATCTCTCCACAACTAGAGAGACCGAAATGGAATCGGTAATGGCCAAATTGAACAGAAATAAAGCAGCATGACCCAATGGGATTGTAATAGAGATGTTGATGTCCTTAAAAAGTTTTGTCATAGACAGACTCATAGAATTATCATGAAAAGTATTTGTAGAAAAGGGATGCTGAAGCTATATTATGGCGGATAACATTGAAGATTCTACTTTGTATCAAGAATCTATAAATATATAGTAGAAGCACCAGCAATAAAAAAAAGCAAAAACGCGTGGTAGACTTAAAAATATGTACGAGGTGGGGGTGAAAATTTCGCAGGTTAAAGAAAAAATACTTCAGAGATGGGATGAGTATATTGCTGATTTCTTCCACAACAAGAGAGTGCAACCAACAATTCACAAAAATATGGATGGACCATAAATATTAAAAACCGAAGCTGAGTCGGCAATGGCCAAATTGAATAGAAATAAAGCAGCATGACCCAATGGGATTGTAATAGAGATGTTGATGTCCTTAAAAAGTTTTGGCATAGACAGACTCACAGAAATAAACGAAATCTACAATAGCGGCAATATACTGGCGGACCCAAACAGATAGATCTTCATAGCACTACCTAAGAAGCCAGCTGCAAAGGAATGTGTACTCCACCGAACAATCAGCTTAATGAGCCGCATGACAATACTCATCATCCGGATTCTGATGAACAGAGCGCACAGCAGAATAGTCCAAGAACAATGTAGCTTTGTTAAAAATACCGGAACAAAGAATGCGACATTTATGCTCAGAATGTTATCTGAGAGAGCAATAGAAATGCAGAAGGACATTTACCTGTGCTTTATCGACTACGCAAAGGTATTTGACAAAGTACGCCACAAAGACTTGATAGAGATGCTCGACAACCTCGACATTGTCAGAAAAGACGTTAGGATAATCAAAAAATTAAATATTAAAAAAAAATATTAAATATTAAATATTAAAAACCGAAGTTGAGTCGGCAATGGCCAAATTGAACAGAAATAAAGCAGCAGGACCCAATGGGATTATAATAGATTCCCTTAGAAGGCTTTGGCATAGACAGGCTTACAGAAATAATAAACAAAATCTTCAACAGCGGCAATATACCGGAGGATCTAAGCAGATCAATTTTCTCAGCACTACCTAAGAAGCCAGGTACAAAGGAATGTGAACTCCACCGAAGAATCAGCTTAAGGAGCCGCATAACAAAACTCATCATCCAGATTCTGATGAACAGAGTGGTATATATGGATGTGCGTTGTGGTGCTCGAAAGGAGAATTCGTTGATTTCACTTACGCACAATTACCCTTGGGAAAGGTATTATTAATTCAACTGTTTATATGACGCACTAATGTATTAAACGCGCACCGCAATTTTTTCAAGGAAGAAATAAAAAAAAACGTTTTTGCCTTGTTCATAGCCCTCCCCATTATTTCCAATTCTCCCCACCGAATAGCATAATTTTTTATTCTTTTTTTGGCTTCCGTAGATGGATCGTGCGTTGTGGTGCAGTGGATATCAGCTCAGAACGAAAAATCAGTGAACCGAGTTCGAATTTCAGTTGAATCCTTGCACTTACTTACGCGCAAATAACACTGGAAAAGGTATTAATCCGTCTCTTCTATCCAGTTATGAGTGAAATAACCGGACAAATTTGGTTCTATAGCCTTGGTTGGCAACCAGTCTACCGCAGAAAGTAATAGCAACCTACTGCGTGATAATCGTCTGTCCAGTCAGTCTTGTCTCTTTCGAGACTTGATTGTCCAAGCGTGTATCACGTATGGCACTTAAATGACTGAGATGGATCGAGTTACACATTGATTTGACCACCTTTTATAAAATTTAATAATATTTTTTTTCGATATACGTAGTCTAGGGTGCTTTTTTTGGTGTTCTTGTGTTAAGAATGTTTAGTTTAACCCCTGAAACCACAGATGTTTCAGCCTGGTCTCTTCAACGCATAGACAACATCCATGATGGCGACAGTTTTCTTTTTTAAGTTCTCAGCATCATGAATTACTTTCTCCAAGAAAACTTTAAGGACATGGCTCGTTTTTTTTTGTTTTTTTTTTCATAGATTAGACCAGAGACATGCTTCACCTGCGGGCCAAACTTGGATATTATCACTCAATACGTTACGATTACCTCCTATACCAAAAACCTTTTCCTCCTTTACCGCAATCAAACATGATTTAGCTGAGTGAGAGACAAAAGTAACTCAACCCAATGAGATTTGCCTACAGTATTTTGCTGCTTATAAAGTGAACCCCACCCGGGAGAAATAGTACTTCATAGCCCTCACACATAGCATATTTCGGCATGTAAACCCAACTAAGCAAGATAAGATCTTTATATATGTCAGCCTTCTTCAGGGTCTATTTATATTTCTGAGATGAGATATTGCAAATATTGACATTATTTACGTTGTTCGGACTGTTGTCCTCATTTTTTTGCCATATTCACGACGTTCCGGCCATTGTACACTCCAGTCTTCTTTAAGATCTATATTTCTGAGATGAGATATTGCAAATATTGACATTATTTACGTTGTTCGGACTGTTGTCCTCATCTTTGTTGCCATATTCACGACGTTCCGGCCATTGTACACTCCAGTCTTCTTTAAGATCTATCTATATTTCTGAGATGAGATATTGCAAATATTGACATTATTTACGTTGTTCGGACTGTTGTCCTCATCTTTGTTGCCATATTCACGACGTTCCGGCCATTGTACACTCCAGTCTTCTTTAAGATCTATCTATATTTCTGAGATGAGATATTGCAAATATTGACATTATTTACGTTGTTCGGACTGTTGTCCTCATCTTTGTTGCCATATTCAAGACGTTCCGGCCATTGTACACTCCAGTCTTCTTTAAGATCTATCTATATTTCTGAGATGAGATATTGCAAATATTGACATTATTTACGTTGTTCGGACTGTTGTCCTCATTTTTTTGCCATATTCACGACGTTCCGGCCATTGTACACTCCAGTCTTCTTTAAGATCTATCTATATTTCTGAGATGAGATATTGCAAATATTGACATTATTTACGTTGTTCGGACTGTTGTCCTCATCTTTGTTGCCATATTCACGACGTTCCGGCCATTGTACACTCCAGTCTTCTTTAAGATCTATCTATATTTCTGAGATGAGATATTGCAAATATTGACATTATTTACGTTGTTCGGACTGTTGTCCTCATCTTTGTTGCCATATTCACGACGTTCCGGCCATTGTACACTCCAGTCTTCTTTAAGATCTATCTATATTTCTGAGATGAGATATTGCAAATATTGACATTATTTACGTTGTTCGGACTGTTGTCCTCCTCTTTGTTGCCATATTCACGACGTTCCGGCCATTGAACCGTCCAGTCTTCTTTAAGATCTATCTATATTTCTGAGATGAGATATTGCAAATATTGACATTATTTACGTTGTTTCGACTGTTGTCCTCATCTTTGTTGCCATATTCACGACGTTCCGGCCATTGAACCGTCCAGTCTTCTTTAAGATCTATCTATATTGACATATTTACGACGTTTTTATTTCTAAAGTCATATAAGAAACACAGCATATAACTACAAGACACTACCTTATTAACCTACAGCATTTTTCAGATAAAGGCTTATAAAAGTCGGAAGTACTCAAGCTGTATTTTTTCTTTTTTTACAGTAATGTTCACTTTTTAAAAGGCTCGAGAGCGACACGAGGTAGAAAAATTACAGAGTAAGGGACTCAACTTATGCGGATATGTGCTGAAGATAACGGTTAACCATAGACTTAAACGAGGTAAGAATGTAGTGATCTGGGAAGCAGCCTCTTGAGAGTCTGTTCCACGAGGCAGATGTTCGTGGGAAGAAGCTGCCAAGTGTTAGCTCGGATATAAGTTGATATAAATTATAAAATTCTGAATCAAAACGAAAGAAACTACCAAGTGAAGAAATTATGTTCTTTTGCAAAGAAGTGTCAATTATCATGTATGGATTATCGATGTATGTGTATGTGTGTGTACCTCCCTCCCCTCACAGGATTATGGGATAATGAGATAAAAAACGAATCAATCAATCAATCAATCAATCAATCATCAATCAATCAATCAATCAAACAAAGTCATTTGCTGTCAGGCTCAAGGCGTCTTATCCTCATGGTATTATTTAAAACTGATCCCTTTTTTTTATTTTCCTTATGCATAAAAAAAAACTATGAATTCAGAAAGCAAAGATAACAAAGGACTATGTTTGAAAATTTACAAGTTTTCGACTAGACTCACGGAAATACCAACTTTATACTAAATGGTCGCAATATGGAAAAGGAAGGCAACAAAACTATTATCGTTTCGGCGTCAGTTTACTTTCCGATATTAAACTGTAATTATATATTACAATTTCAGAAAGTAAAGATTTCACTGAAATATATCAAGAGAAGAAAAACTATTAGCAAATTGGTTGCGAAAATTTGGGAAAAATTTGGGGTTGTTTTACGTTAATGATTGTTATTATGGAAATACATTGGCAATCATTTTTATTGTGAAAACATATTGGAAATAATTTTTACTACAAAAATGCACTGGAAATAATTTTTATTATGAAAATGCATTGGAAATGATTTTTATCATGAAAATGCATTGGAAATGATTTTTACTATGAAAATGCATTGGAAATGATTTTTATTATGAAAATGCATTGGAAATGATTTTTATTATGAAAATGCATTGGAAATGATTTTTATTATGAAAATGCATTGGAAATGATTTTTATCATGAAAATGCATTGGAAATGATTTTTATTATGAAAATGCATTGGAAATAATTTTTACTACAAAAATGCACTGGAAATAATTTTTATTATGAAAATGCATTGGAAATGATTTTTATCATGAAAATGCATTGGAAATGATTTTTACTATGAAAATGCATTGGAAATGATTTTTATTATGAAAATGCATTGGAAATGATTTTTACTATGAAAATGCATTGGAAATGATTTTTATTATGAAAATGCATTGGAAATGATTTTTATTATGAAAATGCATTGGAAATGATTTTTATTATGAAAATGCATTGGAAATGATTTTTATCATGAAAATGCATTGGAAATGATTTTTATTATGAAAATGCATTGGAAATGATTTTTATCATGAAAATGCATTGGAAATGATTTTTATTATGAAAATGCATTGGAAATGATTTTTATTATGAAAATGCATTGGAAATGATTTTTATCATGAAAATGCATTGGAAATGATTTTTATTATGAAAATGCATTGGAAATGATTTTTATCATGAAAATGCATTGGAAATGATTTTTACTATGAAAATGCATTGGAAATGATTTTTATTATGAAAATGCATTGGAAATGATTTTTACTATGAAAATGCATTGGAAATGATTTTTATTATGAAAATGCATTGGAAATGATTTTTATTATGAAAATGCATTGGAAATGATTTTTATTATGAAAATGCATTGGAAATGATTTTTATCATGAAAATGCATTGGAAATGATTTTTATTATGAAAATGCATTGGAAATGATTTTTATTATGAAAATGCATTGGAAATGATTTTTATTATGAAAATGCATTGGAAATGATTTTTATCATGAAAATGCATTGGAAATGATTTTTATTATGAAAATGCATTGGAAATGATTTTTATCATGAAAATGCATTGGAAATGATTTTTACTATGAAAATGCATTGGAAATGATTTTTATTATGAAAATGCATTGGAAATGATTTTTATCATGAAAATGCATTGGAAATGATTTTTATTATGAAAATGCATTGGAAATAATTTTTACTACAAAAATGCACTGGAAATAATTTTTATTATGAAAATGCATTGGAAATGATTTTTATCATGAAAATGCATTGGAAATGATTTTTACTATGAAAATGCATTGGAAATGATTTTTATTATGAAAATGCATTGGAAATGATTTTTACTATGAAAATGCATTGGAAATGATTTTTATTATGAAAATGCATTGGAAATGATTTTTATTATGAAAATGCATTGGAAATGATTTTTATTATGAAAATGCATTGGAAATGATGTTTATTATTAAAATGCATTGGAAATGATTTTTACTATGAAAATATATTGTAAATGATTTTTACAATTAAAATGCATTGGAAATAATTTTTATTATGAAAATGCATTGGAAATAATTTTTACTATGAAAATGCATTAGAAATTATTTTACGATGAAAATGCATTAGAAATCATATTTATTAAGAAAATATATTCGAAATGCCCAGGACAATATGAAATAGTAAAAGACATATGGCATTTTGGAAATGCATGATGACAAAAACAGATTTGAATAATTTAACATTTACAGGGTTTATGAAAGAAAATCACTGATTTGACATGTATGAGCAAAATGATGGCGGACTGTTTGATATATCCTCACTACTTATTTAATGCGGAATCTTTTTTATGGTCCCTCTTTTTTTAAAAATATTGTGACTCTCGTGCTTGCAATTCGTGTGTTTTTCATTTTCATTCAGAACTTAAACATTTTTAAATTACTTCAGTGGAATTTTCCTCATTTAAAATTATCGTTTATTATCATAGTTTACATATATTTTAGCAAAAGAAGGCGTCATTTTACATTAACATCGAGAGGATGTGGTGGAAAAGATAATTTTGTATTGCTTAATGTTCTTCATTGGCAAAAGATAGTCAGTTAAGTGCCATACGTGAAACACGCTTGGGCGATCATGTCTCGAAAGTGACATAACTGACTGGGCAGAAGATTATCCCGCAGTAGGTTGCCATTGCTTTCTGCGGTTGACTGGTTGCCGACCAAGGCTATAGAACCCAATCTGTCCTGTTATTTAACCCATAACTGAAAGGAAAAGACGGATTAATACCTTTCCCAAGGGTATTTGCGCGTAAGTGAATGCAATGAATTCAACTGGAATTCGAACTCGGCTCCCTGATTTTTCGTTCCGACTCGATATCCACTGCCCCACAACGTAGGTTAGGTAAATGAGGCAAAATTAAGAAATAGTATGAGAGAAATAATAATAAATAAGATAGATACAACAAAACTTAGATAGGAGTTTGAAGTAGAAAATACTGGGAAAGCCCTGTAATATTTTAAATTCCAAATTCAGCCATTTGTGCAAAAGAAAAAAAAAAGGTAAAAAATAAAGAAAAACGGCAAAAATATAAACGAAAAATAACCATCTGTAGAGATGAAAGAAACCCCCGACCGCATAAAAATGTATTAGCGGAGGTGGGTAAGTTTGTATTAATCCCATAATGACGACATGAAAGGTTAATCTATTTTTTTTTGTTTTGTTTTGTGTGCGTGATTATCTGGTCTGTATAGTTGTACTCCTAAACGATTCCGTTGGGAAAAACCTCCGCAAAATAAACATGTAGAGCCTCCACTAAGAAAAAAAAAAGCCACGGAAAAAACGACCACACAAAAATAAATAATTAAAAAAAAACAAAAAAAAAAAAACAAAAAAACAGCGCCCACCCACTTAACAGTAAATGTAAGAAACAGCGAAAAGCAACAACACAAAACAAAAACAGCGAAAATAAAAAAGGGTATAAAAAACACAGCGAAAAAGGAATAATAAAAAACTAAGTAAAAAAGGAGAAAAGAAAAAGGAAAAAGAAAAAAGTAAAAGAAACAGTAAAATTTTAAAAGAAAAAATGAAGAAAGGACAAAAAGTGAAAAGAAAAGGGCAAAACTAAAAAGTAGAAAGAAAAGAGGAAAAAAGAAAAGAGGAAAAAGAAAAGAGGGAAAAAAGAAAAATATAAGTCGACAAAGAAGTAAAAAAAAAAGAAAAAGTAAAAAGAAAAAGGAACAACAAATAAGAAAAAATGAAAAGAAGCAAGAAAAAAAAAAGTAAAAATAGTAAAGAAAAAGAAAAAGAAACAGAAAACGAAAACGAAAAAAAAGAAAAAGTGAAGAACGAGAGAAAAAAAAGAAAAAAGAAAATAGAGGGAAGCAAAAAGTAAAGGAAAAAAGGAACAAGAAAAGAGGAGAAAGTAAAAAGGGAAAAATAAAAAGAAGAAAAAGAAAACAAACATAAAGGAAAAATAAATGGACAAAAGAGTTAAGAAAAAAAGAAAAAAGAAACAAAAAAGGAAAACGAAGAAGAAAAAGAAAAAGAAGAATAAGAAAAAGCAAAATGAAAAAAACGAAAAGGAAAAAGGAAAAGAAAAAAGAAAAAAAGGAAAAATTGAAAAAGAAAAAGAAAAACGAAAACGAAAAGGGAATAAGAAAATAAAATAAAGAAGAAAGGGAAAAGAAAAAAGAAAAAGATAAAAAGAAAAATGGAAAAAGAAAGAAGAAAACAGAAAAAAGAAAATAAAAATAAGGAAAAGAAAAATGGTAAAAAAAAGGAAAAAAAAAAAATAACAGAAAACAAAACAGTGACGAACTTTGAAAATGACAGACCTTTTGACAAATTTCTAAGTTCCCAAGAGAATAAAATATAAAAAATACATTTGAAATTTTGCGATAAATAATGAGAAAAAAGATTTGAAGAATTTAATATTCACAAGGTTTATTGAAAGAAATCAATGACTTGTTAGGTTATTCAGTGCTATTTGTATAGTTTCATCCAAGGAGGATCAAAGTCTCTATTCAGAAGTAATTGTCAACTAGAATAGCTTCTCTAACCATTAGCCCCTGTTGAGATACCTCCAAAATTATTTCTCCAGAAAAAATATATTAGAATTGATTTTTTGACTCTGAAATTCATTGGGCAATTATTTTTACTATAAAAATGCATTAGCCAATGATTTTTAATAATAGAAATTGTATTGGGTAATGATTTTTACAATGAAAATTCCTTGGCGTTTATATTTATTATGAAAATGCATTGGAAATGATTTTTATTATAAAAATGCATTGGAAATGATTTTTATTATGAAAATGCATCGGAAATGATTTTCACTATGAAAATGCATTGAAATGACTTTTATTATGAAAATGCATTGGAAATGATTTTTATCATGAAAATGCATTGGAAATGATTTTTATTATGAAAATGCATTGGAAATGAGTTTTATCATGAAAATGCATTGGAAATGAGTTTTACTATGAAAATGCATTGGAAATGATTTTTACTATGAAATGCATTGGAAATGATTTTTACTATGAAATGCATTGGAAATGATTTTTATTATGAAAATGCATTGGAAATGAGTTTTACTATGAAAATGCATTGGAAATGAGTTTTACTATGAAAATGCATTGGAAATGATTTTTACTATGAAATGCATTGGAAATGATTTTTACTATGAAATGCATTGGAAATGATTTTTATTATGAAAATGCATTGGAAATGAGTTTTACTATGAAAATGCATTGGAAATGATTTTTACTATGAAATGCATTGGAAATGATTTTTATTATGAAAATGCATTGGAAATGAGTTTTACTATGAAAATGCATTGAAAATGATTTTTACTATGAAATGCATTGGAAATGATTTTTACTATGAAAATGTATTGGAAATGATTTTTATTAAAATGCATTGGAAATGATATTTATTATGAAAATGCATTGGAAATGATTTTTACTATGAAAATGCATTGAAAATGATTTTTTTTTATGAAAATGCATTGGAAATGATTTTTTTTATGAAAATGCATTGGAAATGATTTTTATTATGAAAATGCATTGGAAATGATTTTTACTATAAAACTGCATTGGCGATGAGTTTTATTATAAAAATGCATTGGAAATGATTTTTATTATGAAAATGCATTGGAAATGATTTTTCTGAAAATGCATTGGAAATGATTTTTACTATGAAAATGCATTGGAAATGATTTTTATTATGAAAATGCATTGGAAATGATTTTTATTATGAAAATGCATTGGAAATGACGTTTACTATAAAACTGCATTGGCGATGATTTTTATTATGAAAATGCATTGCAAATGATTTTTACTGTGAAAATGCATTGGAAATGATTTTACGATGAAAATGCATTACTAAGAGAAAACTAGAAGTGACTACTTCGATCTTAAATGTAACAACGTGCCACCGGAAATCAATAATGTCCATCTTAGTTGCTACTGGACTCCAAATGCTTTCTTTTATTTATTTGTTATTTTTTTCTCCTTTGATCAAGTGGTTGTCGCTTAGAAGACACCACTTCAAAGATCCTCATCCGCTGGCCATGAAGCAGAAACACTTGATATCAAGATAACCCGCCCTTCAATGTAGATTTCCCAAGCATAGTGCTACACTATAAATAGTCCTTGGCATCTCCGATCGAGAGAATGAAACTTTTGAGAAGCGTAGAATCACCATTTAACTGTTCTGTTCTTAGCTCTACCTTGTCTTGGGGTAGTAGCCCCTGTTACGGAACCAGTTATTAACAAATAGTGAAACCCTAAGCAAGGCTTGAAACAATAAGAGAGTATAAATGACATTTTATCGTAAAAATTCTAGCAATATAGTTTTATTAAAAATAAAACGAGATATTTTTGTAGTGAAAATATCAGCAATATATTTTTATAAAAATATTATTAAGAATACATTTTTACAGTAAAATACCCAATAATACATTTATAAAGCAAAATGACTAACAATATATATTATAACAAAATAACAAAAATTACGTTTAATAGCAAAATGAGAAAACAATATCTATTAATGCAAAATGCCCAATACATTTAATAGCAAAATGCTCAAATATATATATATATATATATATAACAAAATGGCCAACAAGATATATTATAGCGAAACGTCCAACAGCATATATTATAGCAAAATGATCAACAATCTAAACTTATTTATAAATGGAACTTTGTCTGTGTGTATGTGTCTGTGTGTGTCCGTTACCTGTAGACTCCGAAACGGCTGAACTGATTTTATTGAAAATTTACACAGTTGTACTATAAGTGTCTGTGGGTGTTCTTAGCTAGGTTTGTGTCGAGATATCCCCGATAAATATCGAAAATCGTTAATCGCAAAAATCGGGTTATAGAAGGAGTGGTCCGATTTTAAAAAAATTTAATACATGCATAGACAAAGACATAAGAAACGATATTCAGAAGTTTCAAGGTTGCAGTTCTTACAATAGTGTAGAAAATCGATAATTATATATATATATATATATATATATATATATATATATATATATATATATATATATATATATATTTTAATTCAGATACTTTAATCCAAGCGGAAAAAGCAGGAAGGTAAATTCCAAAAACCTGATCCTAATTAATATTAAAAATTTTATTTTGATAATAAAAAATGATACAGGAAGAGAGCTCCATGTAATAAAATATTACAGAGCAAATATAAATTAAAAAAGGATTAATTCATCCAACATCATTGAATTAATCCTTTTTTAATTTATATATATATATATATATATATATATATATATATATATATATATATATATAAAGCAATATGCTTGTGTGTGTGTCTGTTTATCTGCCTGTATGTCTGTATTTTTTTCAGCCCTTTTATTTTAGTTTTTGCTTCAGGTTTGGCTCTAAGTAGGTATAATTGTAGTTCTTAGTCTCATCCATGATACCATTTACTCAGAGGACTTATTTAGCCTTTCAAAATACAGTTTACGACGAACAACATTTATTTGATATCGATACCAGGAAATCAAAATTTGACTTATATCCATTCATTTTTCTTTCAATCTACGGTTTCGCTTTAACTGAAAAAAACTATTGCTTTTTAGTCTTTCGTGCCAACGTCCAAAGAATCTGAGCTCCAGGACCATGGATTAGTTTTAAAGCTTTCATTACACCCGAGCAACGCCGGGCTATACCGCTGGTATATATTATATATTATAACAAAATTATCAGCAATACATATTATAGTAGAACTACTAGAATTCTCATCCTGAAGACCATAACAACTCGTATTATGAATTCGAATCACACACTTTTTAAACTTAAGTCATACTAGCAATATGTCGGGCGTTTCATCATAGAGTTAGTCTGGTCTTTCAAGTCATTATTATTATAGTAAATTCGACTCACACTGGCGCTCAATAATTGTGGCCTTGTGCTAAACTAGACTAAGTATGATTGATTCTTATCAAGTTTAGCGACACTACATATTTTTATTGCCGCTTGGGTAGGTTACGCACTTCCCATGAATAGACCTTGTCACGGTTGACAATGTGGGTATCAGATTTTGGCTGCTTTTGTCTAGAAAGATAAAATACTTATGGGGGGAGTGGTTTATTCAATGATCTCTCATCTATTCACTTCACTGGACCTTGCCAATGTTAACTATGGGGGTATCAGATTTTAGAGACTATTGCCTGGGTATTAAAATACTTATGGGAGAGGGATTTATTCAATGATCCTTCATCCGTTCACTTCATTAGACCTTGTCAAGATTAACCATTTGTGTATAAGATTTTGGAAGCTATTGCCAGGGCAGATAAAATACTTATGGGAAAGTGGTTTGTTCAATAATCCTTCATCCGTTCACTTCGTTCGACCTTGTCAAAATTAACAATGGGGGTATCAGATTTCGGAAGCTGTTGCCAGGGCAGATAAAATACTTATGGGAGAGTGGTTTGTTCAATTTTCCCTCGTCCGTTCACTTCATTGAATCTTGTCAAAATTAATAATGGGGTATCAGATTTTGGCTGCATTTGCTTAGGCAGATAAAATAGTTATGGGAGAGTGGTTTGTTTATATACGCTCCTGCTTCCTCACTTATTTTCGTCCATATTAACGATAAAGGTAAGCGAAACTGAGATAGAACGCAGGGAGAAATAGATTCATGCCGGTCTAAAGGGCATTAGCACTAATCTTCAAAGAATAGGCGGATAGGCTAATTTCTTATCGATTATTGAATTTTTAAAAATCTTTTGATACAGAAACTTGCTGTGTGTGGGGTTGGAAGGGGAAAAGAGAAAGGAGAGAGAGAGGGGGGGAGAAAAGAGAGACAGAATCAATGGGTCAGGAAGCCGAGCAACAAGACACCTCCCAAATAGCGAAGTTAAGCTTTAACAATGTCAAATATTATGTAAACAGTCGAGCTTAGAAGGGTGAACAATCGACAGACAGAAAAGGCAGCTCCATCGGTGCTAATTTGAGACTGAATGTTCGATCCTTACTGGATTCCATTCATCCCCACACTTAAGCCAATAGAAATCCAGGGATGTAGTTATAATTTCCTGTCATTGGAGTAAAAATCAGTGTGAAAGTGATTCGTAAATTCGTCTATAGATTCTTGTTACTATAAACGCAATATTCAGTGGTTGCACGTAAATCGCACATCCCTGTTTGAATAAATGAATGAAATAAAAGAAAAGAAAAACAAGGAAAAGAGAAAGAAAAATAAAGAAAGAAAGAAAGGTAAACCGAAAAAAAAAGGCAGAAAAAATATATGTATACTTATGTATATGCACATATATATTGTGTATTTGGGTAACAATCTCTCTTTTATACAGGTTTCATTAAAAATGACAGACAAAGTATTATCATTAAGTTTTTTTTATATAATTTTTTATGTGTTCGTAAAAAAATTATATAAAAACTTAATTAGAAAATTTAAGAAAAAATACGTCAATTAAGGGAGCGACCGTTATTTTTATTCGTTTTTTAGGTCTTTGTGAATCTCATTTGTGTAAAATCCTTTGTAAAGTAAAGACGGAAGCTGATGATGGTTCCTGAAATAGGCCTATACTTCTGATTCACCATGAAATAATGTGTCTGCCTTAATTTTTCTCATATATATATATATATATATATATTGTGTGTATTTTGGCAGCATTTTTTCATTAATGCAGGTTTCATTGAATAATATAGACACGTTTTGTCTATTCATTTTGTGTAGGATCCATTCATACATATATATATATGAATGAAATGAATTGTTTGAACATTATATTTTATCAATACTCGTATTTAATTCATTTCAAATTGTCGGTTGTTTATAACCAAGTTTCGTTAAAATTCGTTAATCTCCGTAACATGTTTACATTTGTTGACATTACGATACATTTCAGAGCAGATATGGTTGTTGCGATGAATCGAAAATTGTGTTATATAGGCTTGATTGGAACCTCATTTAGACTGGAGGTCATTCGTAGTCGAGCGGTCTAAGCCGTTGCCAAATCAAATGGTAGCTTCTCCTATGTGGATCGGGGTCCCAGGTTCGAATGACACACATTTTCGTAATAAAACATTTATCGTAAATAATAAAAGACAGTAGTTATAAATGTATAATACTGTTTAATTAAAAAAAGGATATCTACTTAAATACGAGTATCGATAAAAAATAATGTTCAAACAATTCATTTCAAATTCTCGGTTGTTCATAACCAAGTTTCGTTAAAATTCGTTAATCTCCTATATATATTTATGTTTTAAAAAAACTAATCACCTGAAGATGAAGCAGTCCACATATAGGGCTAGCCTCGAAACCCCAAAGTTTTTGTGTAGTGATACTATGAATCTATAAACCATTGTAACAACTATTACACTATATATATATATATATATATATATATATATATATATATATATATAAAGCATATAAGTCTAATAATGGAATTATGAATCCAGATTATACCCACAATGTTCGGGATTCTATTACTGAGCATTAGCCCCCTGGTGAAATTCCAAGCAAGCCAATAATACAGTGGCACAAATGAAATCAAAGAGCTACTTGGTAGAATCTCGATCAGGAACTGACATTAATACTTACCAACCATCTAGCACGCATATCAGATCTTTCTGCAGCGGTGATGATATTTTGATAACGTAATGTTATACCATTTGGGTCTGACGAGCCGCGATAATAACATCAAAGCGGTGAAATATGTATTATCCATAGTAATAATCGAAAATCTTTTATAAATGATATTACTCTGTTAAATTAAATATATGAATTTAACATTGTGTGTTATGTGTGATTTGGTGTGGTAACTGCAAGAGGGGATAAGAAAAAATGAAAGAGACTAAATAATTTACTCTTCCGAGCAGATAGTTGTGAGACGCCGACTCATGAGAGAGCCTTAAAATGCAGCTTACAGACATTAATGAAAGGATCGTAGTGTTGAGGAAAAAAAAAGCGACTGTCTCGAGGGTCATTTAAAAATACTACTTCCGCTTTTGTTAAAGTCTCTTCACCAAAACTAAGAAGAGCTAACTCGACGTACCACAGAAGGAACTTGAGAACGACCCGATAATGACGTATTCAGATACTTGCAAAAATGTTCCAATCCCTCATATGAACAACTAGCATTATCGCCCGGTGTTGCTTGGGTGTAATGAAAGCTTTAAAACTAATCCATGGTCCTGGAGCTCAGACTCTTTGAATGTTGGCAGGAAATACTAAAAAGCAATAGTTGTGTCCAGTTAAAGCGAAACCGTAGACTGAAGAAAAATAAATGCATATAAATCAAATTTTGATTTCCTGGTATCGATATCAAATAAGATTTTTGTCGTAAACTGAATTTTGAAGGCTAAATAAGTCCTCTGAGTAAATGGTATCATGGCTGAGACTAAGAACTACAATTATACCTACTTAGAACAAAACCCGAAGCAAAAACTAAAATAAAAGGGCTGAAAAAATACAGACATACAGACAGATAAACAGATACACACATACAAGCATCTTGCCTTTTATATATATATATATTATCTATTTTCTGCAATATTGTAAGAACTGCAACCTTGAAAATTCTGAATATCGTTTCTTATGTTTTTGTCTATGAGTGTGTCAAATTTGATTAAAATCGGACCACTCCTTCTATAACCCTATTTTTTCGATTATCGATTATCGATTTTCGATATTTATCGGGGGTAACTCGACACAAACCCTAGCTAAGAACACTCGCAGACGCTTATAGTACAACTGTGTAAATTTTCAAGAAAATCGGTTCAGCCATTTCGGAGTCTTTAGGTAACGGATTCACACACATACGCACACACACACACATACACACAGACAAAGTTCCATTTATAAATAAGTTTAGATTTAGAACGCAAAAAACATTGCAAATGATTAAAAAAAAATGTTTAGAAATCCGCAGAGACGGTTTGTTTCTAGAGAAAGAGCTGTCTACCCAATTTCACTCACATGCTTTTTAGGCACTTTCCAAAGGTGTTGCACACTGGAATCGCCCCCAAATATATATATATATATATATATATATATATATATATATATATATATATACTACCGGTCATAATTACTAGACCACCCCAGTTTTTTAAAACAAATGATGTATTTCATACTATTTTTAGTATTTATTGCCAAATGAAAATAGAATGGCTCTTTTGTTATTATTACTTTGCAAAATTTTACAAGGCAAGAAAGCAAGGATGAAGTCGTCCGAATCACCCTAAATTTTCTTCATTCTTTCATTGATAAAATTGCAATATAGATAATTATTAAATATTTATAAATTCATTTGATGCACATGTTATTTGGCAGTATTAACAAAAGAACCATTCTATTTTCATCTGCAATTATTCACTTAGTAATAAATACTAAAAAATTGTATGAAATACATAATTTTTTTTAAACACTGGGGTGGCTTAATAATTATGGCCGGTAGTGTGTGTATATATATATATATATATATATATATATATATATATATTGGCATATATATAGATATACATATATATAGATGTAGATTCTATATTGTCGAAAACCTGTACAATTCCACAATGTTGAAGCAGGGATTAAAACTTTGAAAAGAGCTCATTTTATGCGCTACTAGATTCGTTTGATAAAGCCGAAAATGTAGAACTAATAGGACTGTATATTCTAAATAAAACAAATTGAATAAGTCACATAGATAGCCATGGATTAGACTGAGTTGACGGATTGATGATAATGCCGGGCAACAGAATAGCAAATGACAAAATAAGAAAAAATGCTTTTCAAATTTAAAAAAAATCTCCAATTTTGAAATAGAAGTCGAAATGAATAAAACGTTGTCCAATATTTAGATCTACAATCTGGCATTGTTTCCATATATGAAAACAACCCAACTTTAAATTACGTAAACATTAGATCTCATCATCCGACCAGCATAATCAAACACACCCTTAAGGAAATAGAACATAGACTATCTAAAAATTCCTCCCACAAAATAATCCTTGATGAAAGGAAAAAAAGATTAGGAAAGTGACCAGAAAGGCAAATTAGAAAACGAACTTTAAAGTTAAACAGAAAAATAAAAAATAATACTAGAAATAGCTACATTATTTGGTTCAACTCACCGTTTAATTTAGATGTTAAATTCAAAATAGGGCAAATTTTGTTTTAAATTAATTAATTCCTAAAAACTTGGAATTACATAAAATATAGAATAAAAATAAAATTAGATTAAGTTACAGCTGTCATTGGAGTAGATAGACTAAACTATCGCCCGGTTCACACTCCACCCATATCTATTGAACAGGTGAAGAGGCTCATCCCTTGTTTCCTGTTTAGGATATGTTTTCCGGCTTTCTCTTTTACAATCTTTTCGCTTTCTTTTTTCATTTTTTTTCAATTGGAGTAGATAGACTAAACTGTCGCCCGGTTCACACTCCACCCACGTCTATTGAACAGGTGAAGAGGCCCATCCCTTGTTCCCTGTTTAGGATGTGGTTTCCGGCTTTCTCTTTTCCAATCTTTTCACTTTCTTTTTTCATTTTTTTTTTCAATTGGAGTAGATAGACTAAAGTATCACCCGGTTCACACTTCACCCACGTCTATTGAACAGGTGAAGAGGCTCATCCCTTGTTTCCTGTTTAGGATGCGGTTTCCGGCTTTCTCTTTTCCAATCTTTTTACTCTTACGTAGCCCCCTGCGCTCCAGTGGCGTTATCGCCTTGCATGGGGTGATATGATAAAAAAAATAGCAATTTAGA